>CAUYQV010112731.1:0-14473 GCA_963574575.1 Galagoides demidoff
CAAAAAATGGCCGGGCGTTGTGGCGGGCGCCTGTGGTCCCAGCTACTTGGGAGGCGGAGGCAGGAGACTTGCTTGAGCCCAGGAGTTGGAGGTTGCTATGAGCTGTGATGCCATGGTACTCTACCCAGGGGGATAGCTTGAGGCTCCATCTCAAAAAAAATAAAAATAAATAAATTTAAATATAGGTATGTGCTTATATTAAAATATAGGTAATGGGGCACCGGCCCCATATGCAGGAGGTGGTGGATTCAAACCCAGCCCCGGCCAAAAACTGCAAATAAATAAATAAATAAAATATAGGTAATAATAAGGAGGGGGGGAAAAATTTCCTGCAGTCCTTGCATAGTCTGGGAGGAGAATAACGTTAGACTTTGACATCTTATATATGAATATTGTAGTTCTATATTAATCCCTAAAAGAACTGAAACAAGGTATAACATCCAAACAAACATCAGGGAAAAATAAGATGATGAAAGTATTTAATCCAGTAAAAGGTTTAAAAAAAAAAAAGAGACAAAAGTAAGACTGGCAGCACAAAAACAGGTGACAGATATAAAACAACTTTTTTTTTTTTTTTTTGTAGAGACAGAATCTCACTTTATTGCCCTCGGTAGAGTGCCGTGTTGTCACACAGCTCACAGCAACCTCCACCTCCTGGGCTTAGGCGATTCTCTTGCCTCAGCCTCCCGAGTAGCTGGGACTACAGTCACCCGCCACAACGCCCGGCTGTTCTTCTGTTGCAATTTGCCCGGGGCAGGGTTTGAACCCACCATCGTCAGTATATGGGGCTGGCGCCCTACTCACTGAGCCACAGGCGCCACCCCAAAACAAAAATTTTTAATGTAAATGAACAAACGTTCCCAAATTGGATTTTTTAATCCAATTATCTAAAACATAGGACTCAAAACAGTTGGATAGGCTCGGCACCAGTGACTCAAGCGGCTAAGGCGCCAGCCGCATACACCTCAGCTGGTGGGTTCGAATCCAGCCTGGGCCCTCCAAACAACAAAGACGGCTGCAACCAAAAAATAGTCGGGTGTTGTGGCAGGCACCTATAGTCCCAGCTATTTGGGAGGCTGAGGCAAGAGAATTGCTTAAGCCCAGAAGTTGGAGGTTGCTGTGAGCTGTGATGCCACAGCACTCTACCCAGGGTGACAGGTTGAGGCTCTGTCTCAAAAAAAAAAAAAAAAGAAAAAAACAGATGGATAAAAACATATTATGTAAATATTAAAAGGAGGACATGGGTGTGATATTCCTATCCAGCAAACTAAATTTTAAGTAAAAATTATGACTAGAGGATAAAGAGAGTTCATAAGAAAATATTTTCAATTCATCAATAACAACTTTAAATGTGTATGCAACTATTATATAATATCAAAATACATACAGCATACATATGAAAAAATATATAAAGCAGTAATATGAGACGAAATGAGATAATTCCACAATCATATTAGGTGTTACTACAACCTCCCAGTAACTGACAGAACAAGCAAAAGATATATACATAAATGAGGATGTATATGATTTGAATACCACCACTTGACGAATGACCTATTGGACATATATAGAATACTACACCTAACATCAGCAAAATAACTTAAATTCCAGTACATACAGAATACCTGAAAAACTGAATATATACTACACTGAAAGTATCCAAGAAATTAAAAAGATGAAAATAATTCAGAGCACATTCTCTGACCATGCCAGATATCAGTAGCAAAGAGCTAACATAACTCTGTCTGAAAAGAACACTTTACATAACCCATGAGTCAAAGAAGAACCCATAACAGAAGTTAGATCATGCAGGATGTGGTTAGGAAAAAAAAAAATTTTCTTAAAAAGAAATTAGAAAATTATTTTGAGCTGAATAAACTAAATATTAATCATCTAAAAGCAGCTCATAGAGGGAAATTTATAGTCTAACCAAATTGAGTTTATCCCAGGAAGGCAACATAATCCAATTCATTAACACATTAAAGAGAAAGTGTGATCATCTCAATAAATGTAGAAAAGGTGCTTTACTTATCTGAGATAGGGTCTTGCTCCGTTGCCTCCGTTAGAGTGCAGTGGTGTCATATAGCTGACTGAAACCTCAAACTCCTGGGCTCAAGTCATCCTCCTGCCCCAGCCCTCTGAAGTAGCTGGGAGTATAGGTGTACATCACTGTGTTGGCTAGTATTTCTATTTTTAGTAGAAACAGGGTCCCACTCTTGTTCAGGCTGGTCTTGAACTCCTGACCTCAAGCAATCCTCCCACTTCCACTTCCCAGAGGCCTTGTAATACTTTAACTTTGCTCATCCACTCCCAAGTTGTAATTTATCATGGATTATTTGATAGCTTCTAAAAAAGTTATTACTGTTTTGGGGAGTTAATGCTTTAGATTTACCTTCATTTAAAAGTTTTTTGCTCACCATCCTTTTAGTTTTTAAGAGACAGGGTCTCAGTATGTTGCTTAACCAGCTGCAGTACAGTGGCTATTCACAGGCACCAGCATAGCACAGGACAGCTTTGAACTCCTGTGCTCAACTGATCCTCCCAGCCTGGCCCGGATGTAGCTGGGACTATAGGTGCACACCACTGTGCCTAGCCACCATTCACTTGTTTTGCACCTCAAGCCTTTGTGGGATCATTTTTATTCATCATAGCATTTATCCTTAGAAGATCCCTTACAAAGAATCTGGTTTTGTTCATCAGATGGTAATTTTTCCATCATTGTTGAAAATTTCAACTTTCACAAGTTATTTTCTCACCACTTTAAAATTATTCCATTTTTGCAGTTTGGAAATTAGCTGTTAGTTTAACATTTGACTTTTTGGGGAGTGTTTTATCTCTGGCTTTTCAGATCTTTCAATGATGTGCCTAAGAATGAAATTTCATCTCTTTGAGATGTGCTGGGCACCCTGAATTTTAGGATTTGCCTTTAATCTGGTCTGGATAATTCTCTACAAAGGAAAGCAGCATTGACTTTTCAGTTTCTCACTTTCTATCACTCTCTATGGCAGTGTTTTTCAACCTTTTTTATCTTATGGCACACTTGAACTTATAGTTAAACTTTCATGGTATATTTAAATTATGTTTATCAAAAAAAGTAAAAAAAAAAAAAGGATTCACTTATTCTGCTTTGAACTTCTTTCTAAAATAATTTAAGTAATGATCTTTGAACATTTTCATGGTATACTAAGAGCCTCTCATGGGACACCAGTGTGCCGCAGCACACCAGTTGAAAATCATTGCTGAGTGGCTCGGCACTCGTAGCAGTGCTGGCCACATGCACCGAGGGTGGCAGGTTCAAAACTGGCCCAGGCTAACTAACCAACAATGACAACTACAACAACAACAACAACAACAACAAAAAACAGCAGGGTGTCGTGGCGGGAGCCTGTAGTCCCAGCCACTTGGGAGGCTGAGGCAAGAGAATTGCTTGAGCCCAAGAGTTTGAGGTTGCTGTGTGCTGTGATGCCACAGCACACTACCAAGGGTGACATAGTGAAACTCTGTCTCAAAAAAAAAAAAAAAAAAAGAAAAGAAAATCATTGCTCTATGGTAAATGCTTCATTCTGGTTTACTTCTTCAGATCATTCTATTTATTGTAATTCTCTTCAATTAGGTGTAATCGGTTTATCCATTCTCATTTCAATTATACATTTTTAGTTCTTCTGGAAATCAGCTGTCATATTTTATTGTCTCTCATTCCTTTGTTATACATTTGATTTCTCCTTCTGCTTAGGATATAGTCAGACGGGCCAGGCGTGGTGGCTCACATCTGTAATCCCAGCTCTCTGGGAGGCCAAGGTGGGTGGATTGCCTGAGCACATAGGTTTGAGACCAGGCTGATCAAGAGCAAGACCCCATCTCTAAAAATAGCCAGGTGTTGTGATGGGTGCCTATAGCCCAGCTACTCAGGAGGCTGAGGCAAGAGAATCGCTTGAGTCCAAGAGTTTGAGGTTGCTGTGAGCTATGATGCCAGTGCACTCTACTGAGGGCGACAAGTGAGACTCTGTCTCAAAAAAAAAAAAAAAGATATGTCAGCCCTCCATATCCACAGTTCAGCATATATAGACACAACCAACCGTGGGTAGGTACAAAATATTTTTTTAAAAAACAATAAAACATTCTAATACAAATTTAAAATATAGTATAACAATTATTTGCATGGTATTTATATTGTATTAAGTATTATAAGGTAGTGTGATTGGGGGGGGATAAAAAAACGCTTCCCTTCTGCACTCTCAAGGCAGTGGTTCTCAACCTTCCCTTTAACAGTTTCTGTGGGTCGCAAGCCACAGGTTAAGAACCACCGCTCTGAAGGTTTGCTGAAATGAGCTGGTCAAAGCTTAACAGGACAAAAGGCACACAAATTTCTTTACATGCACGTTAAGAGTGCCACAAACCTTAAGACTCAAAGGAGGGCCAGATGGCTGAAGCTTAAATAGCAATATCCTCTTTCTAAGGGAGAGGGTGCTGTAGGCAATCTTAGAGGGTGGTAAATAGTTTTTAGGGGAAATGAATGAACCTGAGAGGCAGACATTATTTTTAAATGATTCTCTTAGAAAACCAAATGGAATCAGCCACTTATGGGAAAGTGATGGGTGAACTACATCATGTACAAAGGTTCTCTTGTTATGCAAAGAAATTCTCCCAAGAAATCTCTCAGAGCTGCTCCCAGAACAACAGATGAAGCCCTGAGTATGGTGACAACTTTTAGTCTCTTTTCTCCCATGGTTTATCTTTCCTGGGTGTTTGGTAAGATTCCTACAGATGGGCATCTTAAGTCAGATAAGAAGATTCCAGGGAGTCCCACCCTGCTCTTCAGATTCCAGAGGGAGGAACAAGAGAAGGCTGGAAAGTTCTTGGTTCTGAGGTGACTTTTAAGTCTTTTCTTGACACAGTCTCATTCTGTTACCAAGAGTAGAGTACAAGGGGCACCATCTGAGTTCATAATCTCAAACTCCTGGGCTCAAGATATCCTTCCCACTCAGCCTACCAAGTAACTGAATGACAGGTGCATGCCATCACTCTAGGCTAATTTTTTCTATTTTTCATAGAGATGGGGTCTCACTCTTGCTGAGGCTGCTCTCCTGCCTCAAGCAATCTTCCCACCTCAGCCTCCTAGACTGCTAGAACTTTCTATTTCTTTAAAGTGTTCAGGCTGTGCACAATAGCTCACACCTGTAATCCTAGCACTCTGAGAGGCCATGGTGGATGAACTGCTTGAGTTCAAGAGATTAAGAACAATTCAAGCAAGAGCAAGACTCCGTTATTTACCACAAATAGAAAAATTAGCTGGGCATTACGCTTGGCGCCTATAGTCCCAGCTACTCAGGATGCTGAGGCATGAAGATTTCTTGAGCCTAAGGGTTTGAGGTTGCTGTGAGCTATGACACCATGACACTCTACCCAGAGAGATCGAGTGAGACTGTCTCAAAAAAAAAAAAAAAATAGGCTTGGCGCCTATGGCTCAAGCCGCTAAGGTGCCAGCCACATACACCTAAGGTGGCGGGTTCGGATCCCCAGCCCGGGCCCGCCAAACAACAATGATGGCTGCAACCAAAAAATGGCCGGGCATTGTGGCAGGCGCCTGTAGTCCCAGCTACTTGGGAGGCTGAGACAGGAGACTCGCTTGAGCCCAGGAGTTGGAGGTTGCTATGAGCTTTGATGCCATGGTACTCTACCCAGGGGGATAGCTTGAGGCTCTGTCTCAAAAAAAAAAAAAAAAAAAATAGAACTAATACAAACTGGTCCGTATGTTAAACACCATACTTTGGGGTATTCTTTGTGCCCCAACAAGATGACTGAAAGTATACAAGAAGATATGCATAGTTCATATACAAATATATATTTTATATAAAGATTTGAGCATCCATGAATTTTGGTATCTATGAAAGGCCCTGGAACCAATTGGATATCAAGGACTTAGAATTCTTAGTTTTTGAAAATTTGATCTACCATTTGTCATTTCTTCTTTCACTTATGATGACATGTTTCTAATTTTGGATGTTGAGCTTACATTTCTTAGAATATTTGTGGGAATGTTTTGAGGCTCATATTTAAAGTACATTCCTCCTGGTTAGGAGTAGTGACTCACGCCTTTAATCCCAGCACTTTGGGAGGTTGAGGCATAAGGATTCCTTGAAGCCACAAATACAAGACCAGGCAACATAGTGAGTACCCATCTCTATAAAAAATTTAAAAATTAGCCAGGTGTTGTGGTGCTTACCTACAGCCCTAGCCACAGGAGAGTCTGAGGTGGGAGGACTATTTGATCCCATGACAGAGTGAGATACTATCTCATAAACAAACATTCCTCCAGAGAGGATTGGGGTTTGTTTTGCCGGAAGCATGGCAGCAATTATTATCTTAGAATCACTGTAAAATAAATACTCAATTTGAGACTTTTCAAGACATATACCCAGGGCAAACTTCTACACAAAACATCCATGAGAACGAGCTGTGTTAAAGAATTCATGGAAGTCTCTTTCTCCCATCCACCAGAATCAAGGCTGAGGTCTGCATTTTTCCTTAATGTATCATTTCTGATGTTTTATTTCCTTGTTTACTCTTTTGCCAAGAATGTTATTTTCTACTGTGCTGACTTCCCACATTTCTCCAGGCCATGTCCATCTCCTGTCCCCTATGTGCAGCTTGTTAAAACAGAAAGAGCTAGTCTGTGAGGCTAACAGATGCCCCCATCCAGGGTAACCATCAGCTTCAGCACTTGTTACTTCTCTAACTTCAGTGTTTTCTTACTGGTTGCTTCTGAGAATTGCTTTCTTGACAAGTCATCTATGTAATTAAAGAGAGGGTTGTTTTTTTTCACATTTTTATCCAGCATTGTTTTCTGTCCTAAGAATTTCCAAAGATTATCTGGCCTACTGAATTGCCAGAAATTCCTACTGCAGTTTGTGTATATAGTTTATGTTCCACCAGTTTATGTGGAAGAATAGGAGAGGTGGGTAAGTGTCTCAATCTTACTAAAAGAAAGAGAAGAAGCAAAGAGTTCTGGCAGGGAATTATAACTAATCAGGTGTGGGTGATGGCAAAGGGAACACAAAATGGATAATGAAAAAGAAAAATGTACACATATATGCACACACATATATACAAGCATATACTTGGTTTATGTGCATATATATATATATCTGTATAAACATTTATATGGACTCAGCGCCTGTGGCTCAAGCAGCTAAGGCGCCAGTCACATACACCTGAGCTGGCGAGTTTGAATCTAGCCCCAGCCCGCCAAACAATGACGGCTGCAATGAAAAAATAGCTGGGTGCTGTGGTAGGTGCCTGTAGTTCCAGCTACTTGAGAGGCAGAGACAGGGGAATCGCTTAAGCCCAGGAGTTGGAGGTTGCTGTGAGCTGTGATGCTACAGAATTCTACTCAGGGCGACAGCTTGAGGCTCTGTCTCAAAAAAAAGAAAAAAAAAAAAAACATTTGTATGGATGCTCGATAAATCAAAGCCTTAGTATCAATGCATAATTCTCTTTCCTTATCCAACATTTACACATATATTATCAACTTTTCCTCTCTCCCTTTCCAATTACTCCAGCACTAAAGCAGTCCATCTTTATCGGTAGTTTCACTTTCTAGTTTCAATGGTCAACCAGTCTGAAAATATTAAATGGACAATTTCAGAAGTAAATAACTCCTAAGTTTGAGGTTGAATGCCATTCTGGATAGCATAATGAAATCTTTCTCCATCTTGATCCATCCCACTCAGGATACAAATCACCCCTTCATCTAGTGCAGGGGTCCTCAAACTTTAAACAGGGGGCCAGTTCACTGTCCCTCAGACCGTTGGAGGGCCAGACTGGGGGCCCTGGGACGAGTTGGCTGCTAAGCAGGGCAGGCCGCCGTGGCAAAAACACCCAGCAGACCGGATAAATGTCCTAGGCTGGCTGCATGTGGCCTGCGAGCCATACTTCGAGGATGCCTGATACTATATCCAACCTCCATATACTACTCACCCATTAGCTTATCTTGGTTATCAGATCAAAAAAAAAAAAAGTATATATAGAGGTTGGTACTATCCAGGGTTTGAGATATCCACTGTTGGTCTTGGAATGTATCCCCTACAGACAAGGGTGGGAATTACTGCATCAAGGGAGATTGTAAGCACGAGCAATCATACCACACAGCCATAGATTAATTTGTGAGACTTTTTGTGTCTTCTTGGGAAGGCAGCAAGGGTGTCATTTCAACAGGGATGGCTAGTTGCTGCATGCAGTCAAAATCATGACATTCTTTTTTGTTCTTCTTTGGATATTTAAACATAAGCATGAGTGCAGATGCCGTGTATTGCAAAGGGTAAACTGTGCTAGACAGCGTCTGCAGAATATTCTGTACTATCCCCACTGTTCTTCTGAATACTTATCCACAGTGTTCCAATTACTTTGGCTATGAGACCCATTTGTACACAACTGGAAGGGAAGAAGAGGTAAAAGTGTTCTTCAGTGGCAAGTGCAATTAGGTTAATGGGCATTAGCAAACTTGAATCACTCTGAATCACTGTACAGCTTCCAGGGTCTTTCTGAAAATCACTCACCCTGGTGCTACAGGCAGCCAAGATCAGATCACCAACAGTAGCTCCCTGCCACTCCTACCCTTGCAGGGTTCACAGTGGCCTCCCTGATCTGCATTTCTTCAGGCCTTCTCAGGGCTCAGTAAACCTAATTCCTCATATTAAAAGCCTTTCCTGGCTCAGCATTTTGGGAGGATGAGGCAGGGAGGATCATCTGAGGCCATGAGTTTAAGACAAGCCTAAATATAGCAAGACCCCATCTCTACAAAAAATTAAACAAATTAGCCAAGCTTAATTGGCACACGCCTGTAGTCCCAGCTTCACAGAAGGACTGCTTGAGGCCAGGAGTTTAACGTTGCAATGAGCTATGAACACGGCACACACTCTAGCCCGGGCAACAAAGTGAGACTCTATCTCAAAAAAAAAAAAAAAAAAAAAAATCCCTTCCTACCGGAAATGCCAACAATGATTTCTCACTTTGTGATCAAACTCTAACTTAGTAGGTAAAGGCACTAAAATAAAAAATAGTAATAGAAATGTTATTTACAGTGTAACTTAAGCCAGCAAGGATCTTCTTAAGCAACTACCATAGTGAAATCCTTGTGCTTTCACCACTGAGAAAAACACAAGATTGTTCATAAGTAGAGTCCATTTTTCCACAGGTACTTCTCATCTGACCTGTGTATCCCATACAATGACACCACAAGGTGAGAGAGTGGAAAAGCAAGAGATGGTCATTACAGTTAGTAAAGGGTTTATCCACTTAAACAATGATCCAATTTTGAAGCATGCCATCTGGGTACAAGCCAAGCTTTGGTTAGGTTAACTTTATTTTTATTTATTTTTTTGAGACAGTCTCACTTTGTTGCCCTCAGTACTCTGTAGAGTACTCAGTAGAGTACCATGGTGTCACAGCTCACAGCAACCTCCAGCTCTTGGGCTTAGTTGATTTTCTTGCCTCAGCCTTCCAAGTAGCTGGGACTACAGGTGCCCACCATAACGCCCAGCTATTTTTTGTTGTTGTAGTTTGGCCGGGGTCAGGTTCAAACCCGCCACCCTCGGTATATGGTATTGGCACCCTACTCACTAGCCACCCTAGGTTAACTTTAAATATAATAAAAATTTAAAAATCAGCCCTATCTTCTGATAGGATGAGTGAGCCCTTATTTATTGTCAGCATGTTAAGGCCAAAGAAACTTTGGAACATCACACTGTTCAGAAGGTCAAATGTGTCAGCTGGGTTTACTCTGTCCTGGAAAACCCCAGGCACTCTCCTTCATTCCTGTGTTCTGTCCTAGGAAGAACCAGGAAGGCATAAACAAATTTATACAAATCTATCCCTGCTGAGAGATTAAAACACTTAAGTTACTAATGCTGTATCAGTAAAGTCAATTCTGCATTCAGAAGCCAGCATATTTTTCTACTTTACTTAAAGCACCAATAAAATCTACATATATTAAGAAGTTTTAAAATTAATGTTTTCAAATAAAGAAATGCTTTAAACTTTAGTAACACCACATAGGTTCAAGCTAACCACCAAGAACAAAAATTTCCCATAGTTCCTAGATCTGTACATAGCAGCAATGAAAGTAAACTAATAAAATCCATGTTGGGTTGACATTTTATTCAAAGGATAATACAAAATTAAGAAAACAAGAGATAAAGTTCAAAAAAATATGCTTGGTATTTCAATACATACAAAGTATACTAAGAAAAAAACCCAAAACCTCTCATAAATCAAACTGGCTAGACACATTCAGATCTAACAGAAAGAAAACTCAAAATGTAATGTAACGTTATTTCTCTTGCCTGAAAAATAAGCCTTTATCATCTCAGATAACTTACATCCCATTACTTGGAAACAATAATGCCTCATGCATTCTGATGAGTTCATCTCACATTGAACTTGCCAAAGGAAAACACCAATGACTGACTTAAACTAGAATGAGTACAACAATGTCACTGAAAGGGAGCTATTGGCAGAAACAAGTGATTGTGACACACACAGAGAGAGACCTTTGCAGACCTTTAGATTGTGGTATGACAATCTAAAATTCATAGATATCAACCTTAAGTCTCACAAAGGAAGAATGTATTAGGGAAGAATCAAGAGGCTATACCCAGCTTAAGAGACTGTTTCCTTCATTTGTTCTTTAGTATAATGGATCTGGAATTCTTTGTATTACATATTTTATTTCCAAGACCTCACTGTATTTATCTCTATTTCAAAATATACAAAGTTATGTACAGAGACAAAAAACTAACCCCTAAAGATCCCATGATGTAACTTATTTGGTGGTTCTGGGTTTTGTATTGTTGGTTGTTTCTAAATCACTCAGTATACTGGACCGATTAACAGCATACAAAAATATGCCAAATGCTTTCATCTTAATTAACATCAATAACTTTATACAAGTACATAGATAAGCAGACTGATAAATGAATGGGAAGGAAAATAACCATACTTCTACCGAAAGAACATTTCTCTAACTGCTTACAAGCTCTATTTTAGAATCCATATTTTCAATTACACATCCATATTCAGACTCAGTATCTCCTTAAGTATAAAAGAGAAATATAAAGAGTAATTTCTACGAGAAAATACATCAATGGGTCTTGAAATTGGAATCAATCGTGTTAGTATGAAATTCATAAATGTGCTTTTTTTACCTTGACTATAACCCAAAAAAGAAAATTATCTTGTATGTATGTACTATGTGGGAAGGGGTCAGCTGATTTAAATAATTTAAAACCTCGTAACTTTTCTGTGTATTACCACAAGATTAGTTCATAACTCCAGGATGCTTGTTAAGCTAATGAACCTCCATCTTCTAAAAAACAATGGAAACTATTAACTTTCAGATCAATGGGAAAAATCTGAACCTTTATTTCTTTTCCTCATCCATTAAATAATTTTTCTCTAAATGCCACTCCAATGAAAAACAGCTTGTTAATTTTTAGGGAAATTGTTTCTTGGCCTTCAGTAAGTACTTAGTAAATACTGACAGCCAAATGAGGAGAACGTAAAGAAAACTGTTCACTAGAAGTAAAATGTCACCCGTGGAAAAAATGATGCACATTGAGGGGGCAGTCTTAGGCTTCGCTGAGAAGGTGCAGTGGATTCATGGATGCTCAAGTCCTTTATATAAAAGGAAGAGGAGAGAAATCAGAAACTGGGTTCAGTTCTATGGGAAGGCAAAACAGCAGATCTATTCATTCAAACCACTCTGGCTAACTTCCTCAGGCGAAACACAGCAAGTACTATAAGGACTAGGGCAGAGATGCTAGCCTGATATTTATAAAAGTATTCTATAAAGGGAATCTCTGTTCTGTTATTAACAGATTGCCAGATACTACAGAAACTTCAGATTGTCTTGCTACTCACCTTAAATACCCTTCTTTTTTAACTATCAATTCGCTAAGACAAGTAACTCCATAATCTGGAAATAACAGCCTACAAACAACAAGTTAAGGCAAAAAATTTACAAAGACTAAGGAAAATGTATCTATGAAGTGTGGTATCAGAAAGAGCAGAGTCTTTGTTTTATCTAATGATCCTTTCAAAAACAACTGGGAAGTTGGGGTAGAGATGTGGCTTTAGGCAATCATTTCTTATTTTTAAGAGCAACAATAAATAAACTTATGACATCAGAACTGTTTACTAACTAGACACCAGCTACATTCTTAGTACAATTTTTAACACAACTATGAACATGCATATGCTTCAAATATTAATAAATTATTTCAAAATTAAATTCTCAGCAAGTTTATTCACAGATCAAGCTTCGAGTCACTGGACTTAATAAGACATGAAGACAAGATGACCAAATGGCTCAGTAAACACTCATTTTAAAGAACACAAAATGAAAGCAAAGCAAGAATGATTCTAAAATTTCCACCTCACAAGAAGTATAACTTAAAACAAGTACCAAAAGTTTTATTTAAGCAAAACACATTCAACCACAGAACATTCAAAAAGCTAACAGGATCATTTCTATATTCATTTTGAAAGCCAGTATAGTAAGAAAGGTAATTAAGAATTTCCTAAGATGCTCTTGTTAGCCATTATTTATGACATAGTAACATTTTGATATCAAGCTATTAAATACTTACAAGTTATTAGGGCATAACTTTACAGTTTTTATGATTATTTTAATTCTGGATAATAATGGTTTGAAGCTACAGTCTTACTGGTTGTCAGGGTCAGAGATCTGAAGATACGTTTAAATTTGTCAAGCTAGGAAGATACTGAATAGGAACAATCTTTCAATATAGTGGGGTAAAACCTTATTTAAATGTTAAAACGTCTAAACTTGGAACTCCAAAAGGAAACTGAAATCTTTTCATGAGTAAAACACTCTGCCTGGTATTCCTGTACACCAATTTTACTAAATATACAAGTAACTGAAATATCTTAATTACACCTTCCATTTCTTTGGCCTTCACAAATTCAATGTGAGCATGAATTCTTTTTCAGTAAATATTTTACAGTGACACTGTGCTTTTCTAGAAAAATCATTTAAGATGTAGCATACAATAGTTAGCATTAGTCTTTCTCTTTTATTGCTATAATACGTCCTAATTTTTTAAAAAGAGAAGAGGAAAAATACTGATCCTGAAGAACTTCTGAAAATACGCCTGGTTAAGGCAAGCATTTTAGCTGGTTTTACTTCTTTGAAGAGTATTAGAATTAAACATCAGAGGAATACCACCGATAAACCAGAAAACGCTCCTCTCAGGACAAGAGACCCGTATTGAAAAAGAGAAGACAGTACCACAACAGAAACAACCTTTGGGGAATACCAAGAGTACCTTTATTAGCTCCCTTAACCTCCAGCCTCATCTGCATAGCACCATGTGCCAGTGCCCTGGGGGTAGCAATAAAGCCTGATGGTTTTCATTTTTGTGTATTAACGACTATTCTTATACACTTAGGGGTTGTTTATAGCTCATTTTACAAAATACATTCCACTTCTTATGAACACAAAATGCCCCCAATTTTGGACCATTATTTAAGTAAACAAATCCACTCACCCTTTAGCAACCCACCTCCACTCCATCTTCCCATTCTCTAACCCTGTCCTTCCAAGGAACCTAGCTTCACTAGTGATGAGTCCACCCAGAGACATGTGGATACAGCTTTAAAAGATGTAATTTTTAATGCCTAGCTAGCAGTGACTTGCACATAATAGGTATTAATACTTACCTATTTATAAATAAGCTAGAAATAGCTAACATTAATTTTTCTCTTACCTTTTATCCTATGGCATAAGTGATTTTTTTTTTTTTTTTAAAGATAGAAAAGATGATTCCAGAGTCACAATCATTTGCTGGGCCATGTGTTAGATCTTACACATGTCTCCCTACCTAGAAAGGGCTCAGAAAATAAGGAACTCTATGCTATGTAAGAGTGAATTTAAACTTTAAATGTACTACAAGAAAGAATGTTTTATATAAAGGACTCCTTTTGTAGAATATCTTTTTTGGAAAATCCTATTTTCTTACCCTGTAAGACACTGGTCTTAATTGGGCATGCTCACTTTGTGGCTTGCTTCATTATAGTTCCTTTTTGTGTGCTAAGTAGGAAATTTTTAAAGCATTTAAAAATCACTACATCAAATGGGACAGAGAACAAAAAGAGAAAGGGAGAAGAAACTATACTGTTTGGAAAATATCACTTCTTTGTTCTTAATTTTGCCTTTTGATATTCAGTGTAGAACTTCCCCTAGCTTGGAGTCAGAATACGTGTGTGTTCTTTAGAGACACACGATTCCAGATATTTTAACTAAAAATGATGAAACAAACTTTAGACTTTAAAAACGTTCCAAGGCTCGGCGCCTGTGGCTCAATCGGCTAAGGTGCCAGCCACGTACACCTAAGGTGGCGGGTTCAAATCCCCAGCCCGGGTCCGCCAAACAACAATGATGGCTGCAACCAAAAAA
>CAUYQV010112734.1:0-10791 GCA_963574575.1 Galagoides demidoff
GCCTGTGGTCCCAGCTACTTGGGAGGCGGAGGCAGGAGACTCGCTTGAGCCCAGGAGTTGGAGGTTGCTGTGAGCTGTGATGCCATGGCACTCTACCCAGGGGGACAGCTTGAGGCTCTGTCTAAAAAAAAAAAAAAAAAACCAAAGAGCACTTCAGAATACCTAGGCCAGGCTGATTTAACTCTTTGTTGGTTACTTTTGTGCAGTAATACATGTATTCTCCCTAAAGTTTTCTTTTCAAATCTTGTTTCTTGAAAGAGTATCACTTAAAGACTTATTTGAGTGATTAAGTCTCCTTTAAAAAATGTGAAATGTTTTTTGGTGGTTTAAGTGGCTACCCAAAATTTATACTGTTAGTAAGATACAAACAAACTATTCACAGAAAAGGAAAGGTAACACCTTAAACAGACTTTAAAAAAAGATTCTCCATAACTCTTATAATAAAGAAATGCAAATTAAAATGAAAAGAAACATCATTTTCCCTGCCCTCCCCCTCCCCCATGTCTGGCAAATATGTAGTAATTTGAGAACACTTTCTGTTAGCGAAGGTTTTAGAAACAGGCATTCTTATATACTGTTGTTCGGTTGCAAGTTGGAACACACAGTCTATGGTGTAATTTAATAATAATATCCATCAGATACAGATGCGTGTGTCCATAACCTTCCTCCCTCCTGGAATTTATTCAAAATATCTACATGTATGATATTCAATGCAGTATTCTTTTTAATAGCAAAAGACTGAAAAGCAACTGAATATCCATCAGTATGAAACTACTTAAATCAACTGCAATCCACTTGTGTGGTGGAATAGTCTCCAGCTGCTAAAAAAATTTAAAGTAATGAGACAGTTCTTTATATACTGATATATGGAAAGGTCAAGCCATTTTATCATAGACAAACAGAAAAAGTGCCCAACAGCTTACACAATGTGGTACCTTCCATTAAGTAGGAGAAAAAATAAAGTATATTCCTACACACTTGTATACACACATATACACATACATGGAATTGCAAGAAGCATTCACAATCTTGATGCAGCGATATAATGGCATCAGTTACCTGCAGAAGGGGAAAACTTCACTATATTGCTTTTAATATATGAAAAAACATTTGAAACATACAAATATGTTACCTCTAAAACATTAAATTAAAAAATCATACTTAGTGTAAGTTAATTACGTTGTTTCCTTCCAACCGACTCATCTGAAATCAGCAGGGAACAACTTTTCCCTGAGAAGGAGGGAGGAACGGAGCAATCCCAGAGCATTGAACCCTTGGATGAGGCTGGATCCTCACTGTAACCTACAATGAGGACAGCTTGGAGCCCTTGGGAGATAAGAAATTAGGTAGGGAGCTTTGTAAGAAAACTGAGCTGAAAGGATGTCAATCATAGACTAATTTAAACTCCAGTCTTCCCTGTATAAAGTAGGGCTAGGTATCACACCGTGGGCGCTCAGGTTGTGCAGTTGGTCCCATGGAGCCCATGTATGGGAAACGTGGACTCATACATGCGTCTTTTTGTATCTCCTGGATATTGTGTTTTCAATCCATCTTCAGCTAAGGAAAAAAAAAAATCTGTGTTCAAACTAATTCAAGGGTCGATCCTACTTTGTAATTTTGTCTACAGCCAAGAAAACGCAAAGAAAAGCAACAGATAGGATAGGATGTTCTTTGTTATCTATTCTGGCTTTTTGTGTGAACCACAGTTTAATCACAGTCAGAATGGAACTATAAAGTAAATGCTTTGAATTAGCACATGGTTGAGGTCTCGTACAGGCCAAATATATTTAATTATCTTCTCTGGGAGTATTTTTAGCGCTCAGAAGTCTGTGTCTGTTTGCAACTGCATTTTCACTTATGGCAAACTCATTCCTGAACTTTCAGGCGACTAATTAGGGACAAGCGTGTAATTATTTGCAGGGTCACAGACCTTTGTCATTCATTATAACTGGTGGGCTCTCCTCCTTGGCGTTTGACCTCTTTTCCTGATACTGTCTCTTTCCTCTAAACCACGAACTGTAGAATTCTTTAATCATAGCGGAAATGATGAAGAAAAGTATTTTGAAGGAGAGTTTATCATCTTAAGCCTACTGTGATTCTTTCATGGTGGAATTAACCCCAGGTACTGAGGATTATCGTTTCCAATTACGTCAATGTGGATGGTTTTCCCTTTTTCTAATTTTTTATTTTATTAAAGAAAACGTATTGACTGCTGGACATGGGCCAGATTTCACTCTCGACTCTGGAGATTCAATGGTAGACAAAGTTTCTGCCTTCATTGCATTTGTAGTCTTTTAGATATAGGTCTTACCTACCTTGCTCATTCACACCCCACCCTTTAATAATTTAATTATGAAAATATTGTGGCGTGGGAGGGAAGGGAGGAGAAAATGCGTAATTGTTCAATCACTATGTCGCTCGTGAACATTCGGTTCCCACTTAGTAAAGAACTTTATTATCATTCATTGGGATCTTGATCTAAGAAATTTTCCCATTCTAAAAAAAACAATTCCTTGATTATTCCAAAGTAATTGTAAGCAAATCTCAGTGTGCCCTGGGTATTAGAAATACCACAGTGTGTAAGGGAAGCAACGTAAGTTTGGAGTTTGCATTAGCATACCGATCCATCAATTATATGGTCATATTTAGGTTATTTTTTCTCTAAATTTTAGTTTCAGTGGGAACCAGAAGTGCTAACTAGAGTTGATACAAGGACTGAAGCTATCTATTATGTGTCTGGCAAACGCTAGGAGCTCTAGCCATTATTTGGTGACTAATTCAGAAGCACCTGATCAGTAAGAGCTGAAGTAGTGGTACTGGTATTTGGTAATGTGTTCTAGTTTCTGTCTTGGAGCCTGAACTGGTGTGTCTTTAGACTTTTCTCACCCTTACTTGGCACCTGGAGCAGCCCTAGTTTACCGTTCTTATCTCTATTAAAGTTAATGCACCTGAGGTGCGTAACAGCTTTTTGATTTGATCCTCAAATCAAAGGAGGTAAGATAAAGGCAGATGAAGAGCGGTAGAAGTAGTTGGACGAAGGTGGGGAGGTGAATGCTGACTGGCTCTTTCTTCCCCATTCTCTGCCTGTGGCAAGCAGCCAGCTGTTTCTTTAATTCAGACTTCTGGGTGCCCTGGCAGTGATAAAGCACATTGTTCTTAGAGAATTTTCTGCTGGCATTCGCCGTTTGTAAGAAGAAGAAACTTACAGTACAAGAGTTATTGTGGTTTACTTTAGAGTGTTAATACGTACATAGGAATAGGTAGTGTGAAGAGCCAGGGATTGGCTTCCGTTCAGAAGTAGCATGCCAAATCTTCAATAATTCCCTCACTCAATAGAAGAGGTAGAAAATGTCAGTGGAAGCCACTCGCAGATGGCGTCTTTTTCAGAAACCCTTGAATGTGGTTTGATCCAGCCAGGCAGCCCTAACATACAGTATCTTCAGTTGACCCTGGAACAATGCAGGTTTGAACTGTGCTGATCCACCTATGGGCAGGTTTTTTTCCAACCAAATGTGGTTTGAAAATATTGGGAGACTTAGCTATACTGGGATTTGGGCATCCAGGGGCGGTCGGTCCGGTGTACACCCACGACTGCACTGTTGAATCCCGGCCTTCTAGGCATAGCGACACCTGCTGACCCAAAGCGGGAGCTGTCCGTTTCACGTTCTTAACTCTCTGCTTGGCCCATTGGCTGTGCTATACCCTGTATGTTCCACTGCCTCGGTGTTGTCCACTTAATTATGGGGAAATAATGGCTAAGGATTTGGAGTCTATTTTTTTCTTACAGTATTTAAATATGTAATTTATTTTTATTTATTGTGGTAAGAGCACTTACCACAGTAAATCAAAACATAAAATTGGGTGGTGCCGATGGTTCAAAGGAGTAGGGCGCCGGCCGCATATGCCGAAGGTGATGGGTTCAAACCCAGCCCTGGCCAAAAACTGCAAAAAAAAAAAAAAAAAAAGGATGTAAAGTTGATTGGAGGGATCACCTCTATGTTTATCTTACAAGGGTACAAGTGAATCTTTCTAAAAGTAGAATATAGATGTCTTGACATAACAACTAAGAAAATGACATGAAGGCTATCTTAACCAGTTTGATGCAAATATCTCAAATTGTACATCAAAACACCACACTGTACCCCATGATTGCACTGTTGCACACAGCTATGATCTAATAAAAAAAAAACATAAAATTTACCCTCTTAACAAATTTTGAAGTGGACCATGCACTATTGTTAACTGCAGGCCCCATGTTGTAGTTGTACAACTGAAGTTAATACTCATTAAACAGCAACTCCTCTAACCCCGTGCCCTGGTAGCCACCGTGACATTCTCTGCTTGTATGAGTTTGGCTATTTTAGAAAACTTACAGTGGAATGATATCAATCACAGGACAGATGCTGACTGGGTTTTCACCCTCTGAAAACTTACTCTGTGCTCTGTGCCTTGGTTTCCTGTAAAACAGGAGGCTAAAATAAAAGAAAATAATGCACATAAAGTTCTCTGCATATCATTTTATGTGAAAAAAATCCCTCAGTGATTGTTAGATTTTATTATGTAGCTGCCACTGCACCTTTTCATTTAAGTGCCATAAATAATCTCGATTAATGAAATTAGTGTCAGTATATACTAAAAAGCATGGAAAAGAAAAGTTGTTTTAGACAAAGTAGCTTTAATTTTTAAAATAAGCAAAAATGTCAAAAGTTGTCTTCAGAAACTTCGTGTCTCTAAATATCCTTCCCTCCTCCACAAAATTTTCAATTCTGCTTTTTATAAAGCCCTAGTAGGGGAAATATATTTTAAAAGATTCCTTCGATTGGATCATTTTACCATTTTAACTACTAGTATTTGCTACTTTATATTTTTCATCATTTTCCAATTTTAATGCAAAATTTTAAAACTGTACTTTAAAGCTGAATTTAAATTATCTATTACTCTAATGGCTTGGCACCCATAGTTCAGTGGTTAGGGTGTCAGCCACAGCTGGGTTCAGACCCAGCCTGGGCATGCTAAACAGCAATGATGACAACAATAACAACAACAGCCAGGCATTGTGGTGGGCGCCTGTAGTCTCAGCTACTTGGGAGGCTGAGGCAAGAGAATCACTTAAGCCCAAGAGTTTGAGGTTGCTGTGAGCTCTGATGCCATGGCACTCTACTGAGGGCGACATAGTGAGACTCTGTCTAAAAAAGAAATTATCTATTACTCTTTGGTGGGTGATCCCAGGATTTTAAAACAATGCTTTGGAAAAATGTTAGTTGAGAATCCAAAGAGCAACTTACAAATTTAATTTTGAATTAAAAAGAGAAAAAATTTTAATATCCTTTGTTGCTATACCTGGGACTCTCCAGCTTTTAAGAGAGACAATTATTGTTTTTTATATTGTATTTTTTTTTCTTTCTCATTTTGGCCAGTTGTCTGTACAATTTGGCCAGTAAATTGCTTGACTTCTTAAACTACATCCAGTCATAATGCCAAGATATCATTTCTGGAGTAATTTATTCGAGAGCTCAGTTTTTATTAGAACACTTTTGATGACTCGAAAGCACACAACAGCGTGTTTTCATTGTGATTTCTGAGAACTGGCTTCTCTGAAAGTTTTTGTCCAGCTTTCCACGGGGCCAGGCTATTACATTATAAACCCAGAAGGCTGTCCTCCTTCACAGACAGGAATCCTTGCTCTCCTGGCCTTGGTGACTTATCCCTTAAGAGCAGTCTCTAATGGTTCTTTGGGTCAGTATTTCTCTTTCAAGTAACAGATATGGAGCTGTTTTAAACCATCCAGCAGTAAGATAAAAAACTATCATTTTCTTCTGTTCTCTCCAGCTGACCCGGATTGTTCTGTGTGACTCCTGGTGTTTACCCGTACTCTTCTGGATGCTTTAGTGAATTCACAGCTAAACCACTGCCTTGTTATGTTGAGATCAATTCCATATAAAGAAAAAAACATTGTTTTAAAAACATTTAAACAAACAAATAATACTACTGATGATCAATGTATGATATATCTCATGTCAAACTATTTTCATCCTCAAAGACTAATGAAGGGGAAGCTACTAAATTATGTATTTGTGTGACTCCGGAGTCCCCTGTTGAGATGTCCATTGTAACCAAGCTTTAAACTCCAAAATAATGGTTGTACAGCCTATGTGGGAAAATCTCAGACATAAGTATTTTCCTGATTTTTATCATAAAGAAAGCAGACTGGGGAGGCACACATATGAGGAATACTAATATTCCCCTCTTGAAGTGAAATAAGACTATTCAAATTTATTTTGGAGCAGGTCAGCATAGAAGAGATTCCAATATATTAAATTTGATTTGATGTTTAGTTTTTTAATTTTTTTAAAACCAGTTACATTTATTGAGTTCTTGGGATGTCAGATATGCTCCACTTTCATGGTCTTATTTAATACTTCCAAAAATATGCAAGAGAAGTTCAATAACTGACTCATATAGTCAGTATATAAACTGAGACTTGGGGAGGTCAGGCAGTTTTCTTGAAGTCATACAGGTTCCAAGTGGTACGATCTGCTCTGCTGCTGTTCGCAACTGTACCGCAACTGTACCGTAGTTTCATCTTGTCAGTGAAATGATGACATACACATATTTTTGTATGATTCAGATCAGAGTTGGTAATCTTAACGGTTTCTAATGGGTTTAAAGGGTTCTACTATTTTATATAATGTAAAATTGTATAGGCCCTTGGCTACAGAAATATAAATGGACAGAGTTTTATAATAATGAGAATAATATGTACTTGTTTAGCTCTTCTCTCTTAAGATGCTCTTAATTACATTTTAGCATTTCAAAGACACTAGAGGTGCTCTCAGGGGTGTCCAATCTGTGGGCCACCGGCAGATTATTTGAGGCCCAGTTAAGCTTGTCTGTGGGGTTCCATATCACAGAAAATTATAGCTTTGTGTTTGTTTTTTTGTTTGTTTGTTTTGAGACAGTCTCACTCAGTTACCCTGGGTAGAGTGCCCTAAGAACATAGCTCACAGCAACCTCAGACTCTTAGGCTTGCCTTAGGGGCAATCCTCTCCTGAGTAGCTGAGATTACAGGTGCCTGCCACCACACCCAGCTATTTTTTTATTTTTGTTTTTATTTATAGTAGAGACTGGGGTCTTGCTATTGATCAGGCCGGTCTTGAACTCCAGCACTCAAGCAATCCACGTGCTGCGGCCTCCTAGAGTGCTAGGATTATTGGCATTAGCCATCCTGGCCAGCCGAGTGTTTGTGTTTTTACTGTGTGGCCTGAGACAACTCTTCTTCCAGTGTATAGCAGGAACAAAAAAAAAAAAAAAAAGACTGTTCACTCCTGACTGCAGTAATGATTTCGAAATGAATTAATTTATATCAGCTTTCTTTCATGTAAAAAAATGAATCCTATTTCAAATGTACGTGGATACTGATACATGTACACTAGCAAATTATCACGCCTTCTTGTTTTGTACCTGAGGATCATTGTTTATTTTTCAGTGGGATGCTTGAATTTCTGTTTTGGGTACTTAAAACAAAATCCTTTTTTTTTTCAGAATAATGGCTATAAAGGTGGTGCTCTGTGGTTTGTCACAATTGTAACAGTTTACCTTAGAAAACTCTAAGGCTATTTCAATAGCTTTCTTTTCCTTCTTCCCTCCTTTCTTTCCTTCCTCTTTTGACCTTTCTTCCTTTTTATATCAGGGGTAAGAAAATGTATAATATGCCTTTCTACAGTTTCTAAAAGAGTTGGTGGGGGGACGGACAGTACATTTTTATGGAAAACGTCAGGGTAGCTCCACCCTGGCCATAGGCCAAGTCTTAATCATTTGGATATCTCTCCTGGCTGTATGATTGCAAACAATTTTGGTGTTAGATACCAGGATGGAAAAGAGGATCTCATGGTAAGCTTTTAATGTGTTGTATGCACTTAAATGAGGTTTTTTAAAGAGACTGTTGCTTCATTAAAAAAGAAAGGAAGAAAAACAAGCAATTAGATCCAGTGGGATGCTGGAATTTTTGATAGTTTAACATGAACATGTCTTGAGCATTTCCAGTTCATAATAAGGCTTGCTCTAACTGAACTGCCATTTCATTTCAATTGATGTGCCCTGGATATTATTTGTGGCATCTTACATTAGCTTTTGGGCAAAATCATCTGACAAGAAGTGTACTTTATAATTCAGTGTTAAATATCTCATGTAATCTATGGAATACTCTCTGGAAAGTAAAAAACAGGATTTGTGTATAGGTACATAAGTGAAGTTTCTACTGAGTGTGTTTTGCTTTCTTACCACAAATGAGAAAAAATCATGAACTACTAGAAGTCGTGGACTATCCATATTCTCATCAGAATAGGTAATTGAAATTCATTTTGGGCTCCCTAATTGTAGGTGAGTTAAGTTGTTATTGGTGTAGTTTGTATTTGGTGTTTGTTTGTCTGGAGTAACTCTTAACCACAGATCTTCATATTGAAATCTTCTCTTTTCTTTCTTTCTTTTTTTTTTTTTGAGATAGACTTTCACTTTGTCATCCTAGTGCACAGCAACCTCAAACTCTTGGCCTCAAGTGATCCTCCTGCATCAGCCTCCTGAGTAGCTGGGACTGCAGGCATCTGTCACAATGCCTGGCTAGCTTTATTCTATCTTTTTTAGACATAGGGTCTCACTCTTGCTCAGGCTGGTCTTGAACTCCTGAGCTCAAGCAATCCACTTGCTCAGCCTCCCAGAGTGCTGGGATTACAGGTGAGAGCCACAGTGCCAGGTCTTTCTTCCGGTGGTTCTTGCTCCTTGTCAGAGGGGCATCCTCTCTGCCATTCTGCTTGGCATTCCCAGATCTGTCTGCCATGGCTCATGAGACATAGACGCCATCAATATTTCTGTGTCTTCATTGTTCTTAGTGTACGTAGCGCAGGGCCTGCACTTAATTATTATTGATTGAACAGTCTGAAAGTTTGCATAGATAATAGTGATAGGCTTAAGATCTTAGTAGTTTATTAATGATATGCATCTTTAGGTTGCTAGAATTGCTTTCTCCTAGGCTGCACATACAATGTTCAGTGATAGGGTAATCCTGCTCTAGCATGCTGAACAGCTAATTGTTCAGTTGAAAAATAGATCCAGGCTTATGACTGAGCTAATGAATCCACTGAATTGATAGGGAGAGGATTTGACAGTTCAAGGTATACACAGATTCGTATTTCTGGGTGTATGGAAAGGATGATGCTATAATTTTTATCTTATATTGTCTTGCTAGCTGATGGCAGTTGTTGGTTGGTACAGGCTGTGGGGAGGCTGGACAGAGGAAGAGATTAAGGAGAAAGGACTAATTTCTGATATTGTATTCTTCCAGGGGTTGACAGAAGTTTCTAGTTTTGCTTTGAGGAACACAGAAGTAATGAATACATTAATTAAATCTACTTAATGAATCTGTAGATTTATAAATCAGATCACAATCATTTTGAAAATCATGCTTGTGTTTTACATGAAGAGGTATTTTACTTGTCTAGGAAGGAGCACAGGTATTATTGCTTTCCAATACTCTGGTGGAGCGTCCATCAGACTGTCGGAAATGGCAGGAAGCAGTGTGCTTGTCGATGGGAAAGTCTCTCCAGCTGTGAATGTGACTGCAACCCGTACGCCTCCACAAAAGGCACTCAGGAGACAGGTACCTTACAGTTTGCTCTTTGGATTCAGACTTTATGGATTAAAATCCTGGAACTCTGATTATTGGTTGTGTGAACTTGGATAAATTATATAATACTTCTCTGGTTTTTTTTTTTCTTTCTTTCTCTTTAACTTACAAATGGAAAAAGAAAAATAAAAAAGCTTCATATTTTTGAACTCAACCTAGACCTCCATTTGATCCTGCAATCCCATTGCTGGGCATCTATCCAGAAGGAAAAAAAACCCTTTTATTATAAAGATACTAGGCTGTTTATTGCAGCCCTATTTACAATTGCTAAAATGTGGAAACAGCCTGAATGCCCTTCAACCCAGGAGTGGATTGGCAAGCTGTGGTATATGTCTACCATGGAATATTATTCAACCATTAAAAAAATGGAGATTTTGCAGCTTTTGTACTAACCTGGATGGAGGTGGAACACATTATCCTCAGTGAAGCATCACGGGAATGGAGAAGTATGAATCCTGTATATTCAACTTTGATATGAGGACATTAATGACAATTAATGACATAGTGGGGCATTGGGGAAGGGGTGAGCAGACAGAGAAGGAGGAAGGGGATGAGGGTGAAGACAAGGAAAAAAAAAGAAAACAGTGACTAATTCTCACATAAATTGGATTCAATTTTGACTAAAGTACATCACTTAAACATTTATTTTTACTTCAACTTGTTAATATGTTGTTTAGGATACAGGCTACTGCATCCTTATTTAAAATTGAATTATGTTTGTAATATCCCCTTTATAATAATATATTTTTTATAATTTTAATATCAGGGGTATCCAGATTAAGCCGAATGATTTTGAAGTATTTCCTCTTTTTCTATGTCTATAAGATTTGGCATTATCTGTTTTTTGAAATTATCTTTTATTTTTATTTATAAGTATTAGTTGTCTATTTTTTGAGACTTTGGAAAAAAATAATAAGAAGTTAATTGATGACTCCATACTGAACCTCAGAATCAAAGCATTCTATAATAGTCATACTCTTATTTGACAATGTGAATGTTACTTTCTTTGCATTATTATTATTTTATTGCTTAATAGTTCATTGCAGCAATTGTCTGATTTCTTTTCTGAAAGTATTTATCTTCATTCATTCTTTATGAGGTTTTTGTTTCTA
>CAUYQV010112738.1:0-18335 GCA_963574575.1 Galagoides demidoff
TTTTTAAAAAATATTTTGCTGTTATAAATACCATCCCTTTAAAAAATATTTTGCTAGGACATGGAAGTAGCCCAAGAGCCCATCAATCCATGAATGGATCAATAAATCGTGGTATATTTACACCATGGAATGCTATGCAGCCATTAAGAAAGATAGAGACTTTACCTCCTTCATGTTTACATGGATGGAGCTGGAAAATATTCTTCTTAGCAAAGTATCCCAAGTATGGAAGAAAAAGTATCCAATGTACTCAACCCTACTATGAAACTAATTTATAACTTCCATAGGAAAGCTATAACCCAATTTTAGCCCAGGAACATGGGGAGAGGGGAAAGGGAGGGGAGGGGAGGGGAAGGAGAAGGGTAGGTGGAGGGAGGGTGATTGGCAGGATCACGCCTATGGTTCATCCTATAAGAGTACATCTGAATCTCTCTAAATGTAGAATATAAATGTCTTAGCACAATAACTAAGAAAAAGACATGAAGGCTATGTTAACCAGTTGGATAAAAGTACTTTAAATTGTATACAGAAACAGTACACTGTACCCCATGATAGTATTAATGTACACTGTTATGATTTAATAAAAAAAAATAAAATATATATTTTGCTATTACAAATACCATCCCATATTGTAGGTGTGTGTGTTTAACTGAAGGTAAAGCAGCTGGGTTAGCAAAGTTGTGGTTATTGCCAAATTGATCTCCAAAAAGGCAAAACAAATTTACATTCCAGCTTATGGTTGAGGTCACTGAGCAGCTGTCCAGACTGTAGGACTTGAGAGGAGCTGGGAGAGTCTCTTTTAACTGAGGCTGTTTCTCCTACTGGTCTGTGGCAGTGTTTAAAATGTGCCTTGGGAGGTGAAGGTAGCTTTTATATGCATGCTGCCTTAAAAGAATGACAAGTTATTGCACTCACATTAAGACAATCTATAAATCCTTGAGAACACAAATGAGACAATTAAAATTTTAATGAAGAAAAAGGGAGTAGCATTATCCCTAGGGGGAGAGGCAATCTGAAGGGACCTCTGGGACAGAACTCATACATTGCTCCAAGGAGACAGATAGACAATAGCAGACAACTGAGAAGAGACCTCAGAGGTTAGAAAACCACACTGTAGACCAGTATCTGGGCTTGGAGTTAGCTAGCTGTGTTCCACTCCCTGCTCAGCCACGGCCCATATTCTAACTTAATAATGCCATCAATCATTTCTAGACTAAGGCAACCAGATTTTAACATTGGAGAGGCAGGACAACATGGGGGGTGGTGGGGCAGGGGACCGGGCAGGGTAGGGCCTGACAACAATGCAAACTTTGATAAGCAGTTCTCCATAATCACTTCTCAGCAATTATTTGTTATTATTACAATTTAACATTATAAAATTAATAAAAATATAAAACTCATATTCTGGCAAAATAGTCACATGGCAGCTGAAAACCGTATATTCCCTTCCTGTTCTTCCACCCGTTCTGCATTCTTTCTAAAAATTAGGACTTTTTTAAAACGCAGGGGGACGCGGGACAAATTGTTGAAAAGCAGGACTGTCCCACCAAAGTGAGACATCTGGTCACCCTATTCTAGACCTCACTACTACCATCAGTCTCTCAGTGTTGTAAAATGTCCTCCCCGAAGCTTTGTCTGTCTGTCTTTCTTTCTTTCTTTTTTGTTCCGCTCATTGAGGGTACAAAGAATTAGGTCACACTGTTTGCATTTGTTATGTAAAGTCCCTCCTATAATTGTGTCCTGCCCCCAACTAATACTGAGGTTTTGCTCAAGGATAGGTTATGTTCCCAGAATCAGTTCAAGGAAAGGGGATGGTGGGGCGGGGGGACTATAATTAAGCTGCGGAAAGGTAACTATTTATATTTGTTTCTTATTGCTGCTAAGTCAAATTAACGTAAATTGTGTGGCCTAAAACAACACAAATTTCTTATCTCTGAAAGTCAGAGCTCTGAACTAGATCTCAGTGGGGTAGATGAAGGGCTGCATTCCTTCTGGAGGCTGTAGAAGCAAACTTGTCTCCTTCCTTTCCCTAGCAGTAGGAGCTGCCTGACTCCCTTTGCTGCTGACACTTTCTTCTCTCTTCAAAGCCAATAGTGGAGCATCTTCAAATCCCTCTCTGATTCTTACTTTAATTATATTGGGCCCACCTAGATAGACCAGGATACTATTCCTAGCTCAAGAGCCTTAACTTAATCATAATGCTCTGTCCTTTTTTCCATGTAAGGTGACATAGTCACAGGGATTAGGATTTAGGACATCTTCAGGGAAGCCATAATTCTTCCCCCCACACAAATTAAGGAGCAGATTTTCTGAGGGTGCAGAGCCAAAAGTCAGAATGGATGTTGTTTCTCTGTAAGAGGCTTTGGAGTTATTACTTATTGTGTGATAAACCACTTCAAAATAGCAATAATCATTTATTTGTTTGTATATTAACAAACTGACCGGGGCTTGGCAGGGACAGTCCGTCTTTGTTCATACAGCATTAACTGTGTCAGTTCAATTAAAGAGTCATATTTGTTCTGGCTGGTGGCTGAGAGCTTGGTCAGGACTTTGGGCTGGTGGGAGTGGGTAATCACACTCTACACGGGCCTCTCCCTGGGTTAAAATATGACTTTCCTAATGCGGCGGTGGGTGAGTGTCAAGGGCTCACAGTCCAAGAGAACCCGAGCTAAGCTGTATCATCTTATAGAATATAGACTCAGGAGTCACAAAATCACGTCTGCAATAATTACAAGGTCACCTTCATTCAAGGAGACAGAACACAGGCCCCACATCTCCTTGAGAAGAATATTAGAGTCATATTGTCACATGTAGGGTGAGAGAGGTCATATTATATTCATCTTTGAGAAATACAATTTACCATGGAGTACTCTAGAATCTTAATTCAAACTATTTTTAAAATAGCCATATAACCAATCTCTGAAAAATGTATAACTTACTAGCAATTTAAAGAAGTCCTCCTGGCACTGCCTTGAGCTAGCTCATTGGAAGACCAAGTGTACATTTGGACTAAAACATTCTTCTTTAGTTATCAGTCTTGCCCAGAGAAAACTTAACAAATTCTCAAACTAGAAGTCAGAACTGTCCTTGAATATATTCTGTCAAAGGAATTTATATTATTTCCTTCTGCTTAGGTATGTTGTCATTCTCCGCTTTGTGGTACATGTCTTGCTATATAATTGCAGGATAAATAAGTGCCAGAGCTTTTATGCTCAATCCCATACTCATAACCTCACTTGTTGTGTCAAAACACATAAATGGGCAGTAAGAAATCCAGCCATTTGGATGTTCAGCCTGTATCTATACTAAATATCCGATATTAGAATACATTCCGTGAAGGAGCTGAATTTTATTTTCAGCCTGGATGTTTAACCTTGGTTATGCAGATAGTGAGTGGATTATGAAGAAGTTGGAATAATGTTTAGGTCTTAGCAAATTCGTGTCCCTATTTGTAGCTTTGTTTTACCTTGGTTAAAACCCCATCCAAGGGATGGTTATACTAGATTGAGTAACTGTGATCTACTCTCAAGTATCCATTCTTCTATTTTTTTTTAACTTAACTTCCCTTCTTTCTTTCTTCTCTCCATTTAGTAATGTTTGCTGAGCACAGATGATGTGGAAATTTCTCTGCCCTCAAGTTGTTTATGTTGTAGTGGAGAGACAGGGGGAAGTAGATGTGGGCGGACACCGTTCCACAGGAGTGTGGAAGAAAGAGTGGGCGTTTCTCCCTACTGTGAGAGATGAAGGTCAGAGGGCTTCACAGAGGAAGTGATGTCTCAAACAAGGACTGTGGGCTGGAGAAAGGAGTTTCTGGTTTGACCCAGTGTATAAGGGGACTCTGAGAGGCAGGGTGCCTGGGAGGCTCCTACACACTTAAACAGAAAAGTAGGATGAAAGTATCAGACTTTGAGAGTCAATCGGGTAATGGATCAAACAATTAAGTTAGAGATTAAAAAAGAAGAAGAAGAAAGAAAAAAGAAAAGCACCAGTTTGTTCTTGGTTCTGTAGACATCTGTTGCCATCTCTTTGAAGAGATGGAGAGGGACAAAGTCAGCTGTGTGTTTTATGGAGCCGTCCGTGGGGGCAATGTGGAAGCTTGACTGAAAATAGGGAAGATTGGGAGCAGAAAGGTGGGCAACTCAGGTGTGGTTTTAATAAGACTTGTGGGAAAATATGACTCCTGTCACATTTTAATTTAATTTCAAGTCTGTTACACATTGACTTCATTTATATAACTGTATTAAATGCTTTACCCAAAAGTCACCAAAGGAATATTTAATTTGCCGCTAAAACATATCCATTCTGCAGTCAAGCACTCTGCTGCCATTCTTTGAGATACAGCTTATAAAGGCAGGCATTTCCCATGGGTTATTTAAACTCCAATTATTATTGTGACATATCGGCACTCATGAAAAGGGAAAGGTTATGTAAATTTGTCCAGAGACAGTTTCACTCGAGTGACTATGGAATCTGTTAATTCCAATTGGAGCGTTATTATAGGTTTGCCTGAAAACCATGGGCAATGACAGGTCTACATTCGGTAAATTCATTTGACATAGCAACACTCAGCAAGTATTGCAAGTATTTTTTGAGTTCCAACCATGTGCCAAGCTCCAAGAATGCAATGGTGAGGGGCATTAGCCTATTCAGAGGCCCATAGCAGGAGAGTGGACAGGCAGGGATCTTGTTCCATGGGCTAATATTTCTTAGAAAGTGAAAGGGTCAGCACTTAAGCATCTTTTGTGATAGTAACATAGTGAATTTTCAATGAACAACTGCTTGATTGGAAACAAGAAGAAAAAATGATGTCTGCAATAAGATAAAAGAAGAAAGGCCTCATTTTATCAGAAACAGAGAAGATAAACAGAGGAAAACCTCTCTAGGGAGGATGAGAAAACTTTATAGACGGAGGAAAGCGCTTAATAAACCATTGTTGAATTCAGATTCTATTTTACTTAGTGGGCAGTGTAACAAAGTGGCTGGTAGGGTGTGAGAACTCTCAGGCCAGACCACTTGGATTTCCGTCTTGACATTGCAATTCACAATTATAAGGAGTGCTATGGGTTGGACTCTATCTATTTCAGATTGATATGTTGAAGTATTTACCTGAAGTTCCTGAGAATATGGTCTTATTTGGGAAAAGAGTCATTGTAGATGTAATTAGTTACAAGGAGTGGGGTGAGCCCCTGTCTTAGTTAGGCTTGCTGTAACACAAAGCAGGGATTCCTTTATCTCAGCTATGGAGGCTGAAGTCCAAGGTCAGGGTACTGCTGTAATTAGGGTTTCATGAGGGCTGTCTTCCCAACTTACAGGTGGCTGCCTTCTCACTGTGTTTTCACATGACCTTTCCCTGGCACATACACATAGAAAGAGAGAGCTCTCTGTACCTCTAGTCCCTTTCATATAAGGCCACCAGTCCTACTGAATTAGAACCTTATCATTGTGAGCTTATTTGACCTCAATAACCTCCTAAACTTCCTATATCCAAGTATGTTGTTACCTTAGAGGATAGAGCCTCAACATATAAATTCTGGAGAAACACAATTCAGTCCCAGGATGACTGGTATACTAATAAGAAGAGAAAATGTGGTTATGGGCATGAACAAAGATGGGAAGACATTGTGAAGAGAAAGAGGGAGATTGATGCCGTCTATAAGGCCAGGGAAGAGGCTGGGAGATCCTCTCCTCTGGGTTCCAGCCCTGCTTACATGTTAATCTCAGATATCCAGCCTCAAGAACCATAAGACAAAACATTTCCATAGTTTTAGGCAACTAAGATTGTAGGACTTTGTGTCACAGCCCTAACAAGCCTATATCCTGAGTATCTTCACACAATTTGTCCCCTCCATATCCCAGTTTCCTTGCTACAGAAGGGGAGAGGGTGATAACATCTGGCTTTAGGACAACTGTGAGGATTAAATTTATGGCATTAATCTATATAGCCTTTAGATTAATCCATGTCATGAAGGGGCAGTAAACAAGTCAGCTACTGTTTTAGTAATGCTTCCCTTAGCATAAAGACCTCTGTGTCTGGGCGAGGATGGCGGGGCGAGGATGGCGGGGCGAGGATGGCTGGACAAGGATGGCGGGGCGAGGCTGGCGGGGCGAGGCTGGCAGGGGGAGGCTGGCTGGGCGAGGCTGGCAGGGGGAGGATGGCGGGGCGATGATGGCGGGGCAAGGATGGCAGGGCGAGGATGGCAGGGCGAGACGACTGCCTCTGCCAGACGTGCCTCACCTCGTATAACCTCATTTTATTTTCTCCACCCTCCTCCAAATGACAGACATTTTAACCCAAACAAAGCAACACAGCTCAGTAAAAAGCCCACCAGACCTAGGATCTGAAGGTCATGGCTATGGTGCTTGGAATTTCCTCATTTAAAAAACAGGAATTAATTTTTCCCAGCATGAGGGCTTGTCATGGGAATTAAATGAAGAGGCTGGCACATAGCAGGTGTCTGAAGACAGGAGTGAGGTGAAGGGGTTGGAGGTAAGGTCACCTCCCCAGCCCTGATGTACCCACCCCACATCATTTTCACAATCTGTCTGGGTGATTGGAAGCCTTCTCAGAGCCCATGTGTCGCCCTCTCCAGAGGTGTCAGCTATGGCTTCTGTGGTCACTGACACACTGGGCCACCTGCCTGCAGCTGCCTCTCCTCTGTGGCTGCTATGGTCTCGGTTTTTTTCCCCTCACCTGTAGGCATGTGCACATCCCTGCACAGCAGTAGACAGAGTACACAGCAGTGTTCTCTATTTAATTGAGGACAGAAAAAGACAAAACTAAAACCAAGTCAGGTCCAGTCACAGTAACCTAGACATTGTCACTTATTTTATCTTGTGGTGCTTTCTGGGCGGGTGGGCTGTGTTGGCTGCTCTGAGCCCTCAGAGGCCTCAGTGTCTGCTGTTGCACTAATTTGCACAACTTTCTTTCATCTCCCTTTCAAGATGATGATTCTTTTTCTGGTCATGCCAAACCTGGACCACGGGCTTCCTAAACCTCTAAGCACTTTTGCTCATATCTGAGTAGCACCAGAGGCTGTGACTTGAATGATTAGACACTCATTTTGATTTGCTAAGTACAAATCTGACTGCTAGCATGACACTCTATCTTCATCCCCAATACTCAGGGTGACACTTCTCCTGTCTGTTCTGTCTGAACTGCAGGTCTGGAAAGTCATTCTGTTACTTTCTTTCTCTTCAATCCCAATGTTACCTTGTACCCCTATGTGCTCCAAGGATGCTTGGCACTGATAGTTGGCTTGTGGGTAAGAAAGAATTATTTTCAAGTCAAATATTACTTGTGAAGCAAAACCTCACACACACCCCACAAACAAACACAAAACCCCAGAAGTGTGTTTTCCCTACGTTTTTATTTATTTACTTTTCTCCCTTAAGAGTTTTGTTGTTGGTGTTGTTTATGCAAGTGGTTACTGTGTGACTTCTTGCCTCATTTCCTCTCAGATGAATACTTCTGTCAACTGGAGAACAACATACTTCTTTTTTTTACCAGCAGAATTTTTCTATTTGGCACTTGCAAATATTTTGGTGTTTCCATAGTCCATTCTTTGTGCATTACATTTTGAAGATGGGGTTTGACACCAAGGCCATAGTACTTGCCCCTTATACCAAAAAGTCAATGGGAGGCTAACACTTGTGAAAAATAATCTTAGTCATTCTTGCCATGCCTGATGGATGCAAAGATACAGTGGTCAGGCTCACATACCATAGACGGTCAGTCACCACCCACTGACAATTTCGGTGAAAGAAGTTCCTTCCCTATCACACTTTAACAAAACCAGAAAAATATCAACTTGGTACCTACCACTTAAGGGAACAATTATCTAAGTAAATTACATTTTGGTGGGTTTTTTTAAATCTCTTTATAATCCTAGTTTTTAAAATAAAAATTAATATTTTTGTACATATTTTAAAGAAATCCACAGAATAACGGGCAACAGAGCAGACTTATCAGCTAAATATAGCCTTTTTTTTTTTTTTTTTTTTGGAGACAGAGCCTCAAGCTGTCACCTTGCGTAGAGTGCTGTAGCATCACAGCTCACAGCAACCTCCAACTCCTGGGCTGAAGCGAGTCTCCTGACTCCGCCTCCCAAGTTGCTGGGACCATAGGCACCTGCCACAACACCCAACTATTTTTTGGTTGCAATCGTCATTGTCGTTTAGCGGGTCCAGGCTGGATTCGAACCAGCCAGCTCAGGTGTATGTGGCTGGCGCCTTAGCCGGTTGAGCCACAGGTGCCGAGCCAAATATAGCAATTAAAATTGGAGTCCCCAACTTTGTAGAACATCATTCGTTTAGGCATCAACGGTGCCGATCATCCTTAGCATTGATTTAAACATTTTTTTAACTTTTAAAATAATGTAACCACCTTACTTATTTTTGTGCTGTTATAAAGGAACTACCTGAGGCTGGGTGATTTACTGTTTTAAAAAGAGGTTTGTTTGACTTACAGTTCTGCAGGCTGAATGTGTCTGACACCTGCTTCTGCTTCTGGGGAGAACTTCAGGAATCTTCTCATCAAGGCCGAGAGCAAAGGGGGAGCAGGTGAGTCAGATGATGAGAGAGGGCACAGGACACAGACAGCAAGGGCGCCGTGTACTTATAAGCAACAAATTTTATGGATCAGGAGAGCAAGAATTCATTTCCACGGGAAGGCGTAAGCCATTCACCAGGAATCTGCCCCCATGATCAAAACACCTCCTGCTGGGCCTCATTCCAACAATGAGGGCTAAATTTCAACCTGAGTTTGGAGGGAACACACAATATTTTAAGTAAAATAAATTTAAGTAAATGTAAGTAAATTTATTTTAATAAATTTGGAAATAAGGAAAGAAAGGAAGAGAGAAGGGAGTAAAAAAGGGTGGGAAAGAGAAAGGGAAAAGCAAACAGCCTCAGCATGGTGTCAAACAGGGCGGGATAGAAGACTGGACCATGCCTGTGAGGCTGCATTTGCACAGGGGCTCAAAATACAAACTCCTGCTTTTTTTTTTTTTTTATAGCTATAGATACAAACTTAGAAATACCTAAAACTATAAAGGCATGCATGTACATGTTTCCAACTCTGCTGAGCGTGCCTAGGAGTAATGGCACATCAGAAAATGTCTACCCTCCTCTACTAGAAACTGGGGCTTCTTCACGTTAAAGACTTATTTTGGTACTAGGGTAAATGAGCTTGGACCAGGAGAAAAGAAGTTCTCACAGAATGATGGGAAAAGTTAAATAGGCACGCACAGAGACACAGGCAAGGGTAAGCTTTCAGAGCTGCCAAATACCGGGCAATGTGAGCATAAAAATAAATATTGATAATGATAGATTATGACCCATTGATTAAAGGATGAATCCATGAGTCTATACAAAGTAATGAAATAAAGTAATAGATGAATACATTAGTGGGAGGGAAGTGAAACCCTTCCCTACAGCAGAATGCCAACGCATCCATATGTAAGGATGATGTAGTAAGGAAATCTCTAATGTATAGTAAAATGAGTGAGTTGAAGTTTGAGGGGAAAAAAAATGAGTAGATAACTTGACCAATGGTCAAGCTTAATAGCAGCAACAACCTCCTGATGTGATGCACTGAGCACAGCATCACTCCCATGGTCCCCCAATTTTTGATGCATCGCCTGAAATTTATCATGAAGTAACATTAAACACATCAAAATTGAGGGAAATGCTATAAATTAACTGGCTTCCACTCCTTAAAAATATCAAGGTCAAGAATGGTACAAAAAAAAGAAAGTGCTAAGGAATGGCTAAATCAAAGGAGACTAAAGTGACATGGCAAATATATGAATGTTTGATTTTGGATTAGAGTCTAGAAAAAAACTAATGAAATTTAAGTACGGATGGTGGATTAGTTAGTACTGCAGGACCCATGTTAGATTTTGATAAACGTAAGTAGATAAACTCCTTGTTCTTATGAAACACTCAAATATTTGGGGTAAAGGGTCACAATTCCTTCAACTTACCATCAAATAAAAGGCATGTACTTATTTTAGGGGAAAAAAGTGAGAGAGAGAGAGAGAAAGAGAGAGAACATGGGAGAGCAGGAAAAAACAAGGAGGAAGTTCACTGTAAATAATTAATGAATGTGGGATATGGATGTATAGAAATGACTTGTGCTATTCTTATAACTTTTCTGTCCATTTGAAATTATATAAAAATAAAATAAAGAGATACTTTTAAAAATTCTAGTTAGAAAAGAAATCATCCAATAAGGAGACATTCCATTTCTTAAAAAAAAAAAAAAAAACCCAGCATGTCTAAGAAGTGATATTCCAGATGTGTGAAACAGTGAGTTCAATGTCTGGCTACAAAAATATTTAAGTTCTTATGTGCGATAGTTCCCAACTGAGGTTTAGACAACTAGCTTTTGCCAAGCATGCTGACATTTCCAAGCTAAAGAATTTGTATTTTTGAGAAAAACCAGCCTCATCTATAATTTATTTTATCTGTGAGACTTGTTCAAGTGTTGGTAGTCCTTTCTGTTAAGCCCTTTCTATGGGTAAACACTGATATGGTTTAACTTCAGTCAAGGTCTCTCTGTCTTCACAGATCTTTCTCTAAATAGTCCCTTTAGAAAAGTCATATTGTTCAGGGCAAAACTGTTCAGTATTCTGATGCCTGCTCATGGTGAGAAGGGCATTTGGGCATTGGAAAAGGTACTCATTATTGTCAGAGCATTGAGATAAGCGTGAGATGCACCCACTACATTCCTCAAACTCCACAAATATCAGCTTTAAGATAGAGCAGTCCAAATTAGAATTTGACACTTATGAACATAACTGACAAAATTGAGAGACACATATCGGGCCAAAGCAATGCAAAAATATCCAGCTATGCATTTGAGTAGTGGAGATAAAAACTGTGGAATGTGGAACACATTGGCAAGTGTATAGCTGAGAGAAATAAAGAAGCAACTTGTGGCATCGTTAGAAGAATGTCTTGATATTTACCTCTAAGTTATCTCGAGGCCAACATACTTGTGTTGTCATTTTTTATTATTTCAGTGTATGGACTTTTCATTGAAATAACATAGAATTCTTAGAAGCTAAATTTATACGAAATAAAATTTGCAGGGTGTAGCAATAATAAATACATTTTTTAAGTGTAATTTTCAGCAATGATAATTCTTGATGCATGTGATACTTTGCTATATCCCTTTGCAATACTTTTTAAAAATTTCACATGATTTGATGTCTAGCTTTTTGCTAAACATTGTGAGGTTCATCACGTGGTATGTGGTTGCATTAGTCAGGGTTCTCAAGAGACACAGAACATGCATATATGTATATGTGGTCTGATAATTAAGTTTGAGAACTCATCCTTAAAGATGTGCTGCACCCCTCATTGCACCTGGCCAACCCTTCAGAGAATTCTGAAAACGTTTTTCTGGAACAACCATCAGAGCTGCTGTCATGCAGCTCACAAAAACATGCCATAACAATGACGAGCACCACTCAGCAAGACACGCCTACATGTTGACACAAACACAGCTGTGACACACTGATATTCCAAAGTTATAAACCTTACCGAGTTGTTGGTGAGCAGCTTCCCAAGGGGAGTTTTTCAAAGGTGACTACAGGGATATTTAGCAATAAGACATACAGTACTTTTTCAGGTTCACTTTGCAAACTTAATTGTCAGACCCTACATGTACGTAGATATGTGTATACATCAGTGTTTTTCAACCTTTTTTACCTCACCGCATACTTGAACCTATAGTTAAACTTCTGCAGCACACTTAAATTATGTTGATGAAAAAAGGGTTAAAATAATATATTTACTATGCTTTGAACTTCTTTCAAAAATAATTTAATGATCTTGAAAAACTTTCACAGCACATCTAAGATGCTTTCATGGCACACTGATGTGTCACAGCACACTGGTTGAAAATCACTGGTATGCACACACTCACATGTACGTGAAGAGATTTATTATGATAAGTTGGCTCATGTAATCATAGAGTCTGAGAAGTTCCCTGAACTACTACCTGGAAGTTGGAGATCCAGGAAGGCCAATGGTGAAAGCCCAGCTTGCAGGCAGAAGACCAATGTCCCAGCCCAAGTAGGTAGGCAGAAAGCTGAAGACGCCCTTTTACCCCAGATTTCACTCTGTTTAGGCGATCAGTGAATTGTTTAATGTCTACCCACACTGGGGAGGACAGTCTACTGAGTCCACAGATTCAATTTTAATCTTATCAAGAAACACCCTCCCAGATACACCCTTGACCAAACAGGTTGACACATAGAACCAACAATCACACAGTTATAGTTTGCTCTCCTTCTGAACAAATAGAATGCAGTTACCATATCCATTCTGCTGTGAAGGACATTTGGGTTGCTCCCAGTTTGGGGTTCTTGTGCGTGTCCTTTGGTGAACATATGGATGCTTTCTGAGTATCAGTGTAGTCCTGGGAGTAGAAGGCTATGTCACGAGATGCTCATATTACTACCCATTTTCCAAAATGGTTACACCAATTTATACGCAATTATAGTGTGTGAGAGCCACGACTCCTCTATATTCCTGCCAGCACTTGGCATTACCAATCTAATCAACCAGGAAAGAGTGGTTGAGATGGACAAATGTTCCTGTTGAGATCAACTCTACACCTACACAACATTTTAAAAATATTGATTAAAGGCATCAGAGAACTGCTGAAACAAGAAGAACTAGAGGAAGGGCTATGATTTCGGAGAGGGGAGAAGTGAAGAAGTGTGAGCGTATCACTTGTACTTGCCTTTTTGTCTAAAAGGATTTGCAGATTCTTGGTGTGGGCAACAGGCCAAAAATCCAAGTTCTGTTCCGGGAAAAGGGCTGGGAAATGAGCAAACAAGTGAGACTTTTTGCAGTTCTATAAAGCTGGAAAGACAAAAGTAGAGACTTTATAGTTCTCCAACATACAGCCAAGGTTTCCTTCAACACATTTGTCAAAATCTAAAGCTGTGTAGGATAAGAAATAAAAAAGCGAAGTTGAAAACGTCTAAAAAGTAGAGCAGAATGTTCCTTGGTACCACACTGTTGTATACACTACAGGGAGAGTGCAGGACCCACGAGGGGCTGGGCCCTTATGAATTCCCTGGGTCACAGCATCAGTGTTAGGTTCTAAGAACAGGGAATGACCCAAGGAGGGTGAGCCTTAGCTTTGCAAAAGTATCCTCAACTGGGTACACTATTGGATAAAAGTAATAAGACCTCACCTTTTCTGTCTAGTAGAGAAAAACATGAACCCATTCGACAGAAGATAATCTCTTATGAAATATCAAATATTTTTATTTGTGACTGCTCTATTGAAATTCTTATATTTATCGGTTTGGTCCATTTTCTTCTGAGGTTTTTGAAAATATTAGTAATTGTTTGAAGTCTTTGCTAACTCCAAGATATGTGTCAGCTGTGTCTGTTTCTATTGCCTCTTTTTCTTTCAGTTTCTTATTCTACACAGCAACTTAGCTTTTTTTATTTCTTATCCTATTTTGACAGATGTGTTCAGACTTTACAGGTCTGCATATTTTTGAATGAATATTGGGATAAATCACTGATTTCTTAAAATTTGCACTTTGCCATTTTTTTGAAAGTTTTTAATGTAAGTCAATTTAAGGTTTATCTCTGAAAACTCTACCACGTCCTATTTACTTGTGACCATTTCTATTGTCTTTTGATTTGGGGGATTCTTGTTTATTATTATGTATAGTAATTTTGGTTGAATGCCAGGCATTATTTATATGTACAATAGAGTTTAGATGATGTTCCCCTGTGGTGAGGATTCACTCCATTCTACTGTTAAGTAGGAGGAGTCCACTTTAATCCAGTCAGGAATTGATTTGACCCAACATTGACTTGTGATCTCCTTAAGTTTTTTGTCTATTTCTTTGTTATCTCTAGTTCTAAAGCAGCAGTGATTTCAACCAGTTTGCTGACCATGAAGGGATCTTAGGTTTTCGCAAAATTGTTTAAAGATCATTAATTGAATTATTTTCCAAAGAAGTTCAAAGTATACTAAGTATACTCTACTTTATACTTTTTTTTTTTTAAATCAAATAATTTAAGTGTGCCACGGAAGTTTAAATGCAGGTTCAAGTGTGCCGTGAGATAAGAAAGGTTGAAAAACAGTACCCTAGAGTGAAGCTTGCCAAGGGTCCACACTAAAAGCCTGGAGTGTTTACTATGACCTCTTTTCCTTGGCAGGCCTGAATTCCAGCTTGTATTTACCCAATGTTGTGAGACTGCCAACTAGTCTGTTCTCCTCTTTAGCTAATTTCTACTCAGCTTCTTAACCCCTAACATGGCTCAGTAAAGACCTGGCAAATGCCTAATGGGGAGTACCAAAGAATTTTGAGCACACTTCATGATGCCTCTTCATTTTCTATGATCTTGGTCCCTCCAGCCCTTGAGTCCTCACTGGCCTAAACCCCAGTTTTTGTCTTCTGAGCCTCATGTTATTTCAGATCTCTGCTGGCTCCCCTGTTCTTTGGCAGCTGTCTCCTGCCTGGCTTGTCAAACTCTCACTCACACCAAAAATGAACAAACTCCCCGAGAGGAAAAGCAGCATGTAGAAATTGAACTTATCTTGATGATCTGCACTTTTTTTTTTTCCTGGCATGTTAGCCATCAAATCTTGGTTACCTATGCAATTTTCCTATGCAGTCACACAGGTTTTATTTATGTATATTCTCTTTGACTTTTCCAGTCATTCTTGGTGCTACAGGATTGTGCTACAAGCTCATCATTCATAGCCAAAACCAGAAATCCCTTCGTATTCGTGTTTTAGTCATCCTGAGTTACGCATCATTACCTCCATTTTAAAAATGATGCAAAAGTTTGAATGAGGATATGGGACTCATCCAAAGTCACAGGTTTAGAAAACGGTAGGTCTTGAGTCATAAGTTCTTATTCCAAGTTGAGGTTTTGTAGTTCCTATTCTTTTACTAAGTTGCCATTTGGTCAGTTATTATATTTCTAAGAAATTTTAACATTATTTTATTTACTTTTTCAATAACATAATAAGAACTACTATCTGTGATCTCTCACTAGGTATGGAATACTTTATATGCAGTATGCTTTGTACAGAACCTACATTATCATCCTCACTGTATAAAGAAAAGTCTCTAAAGTTTAGGAATATTTTTTAAAACTTGGCAAAGTGTGTACATGCAATGCAATCAAATGTGAATCCCATCCACACAGCCTAACCCAGGCCTCATATAGTTAAATACTCTGCAGAGCTATCCACACATATGTAGGGTAAAACAATCTTATATTTATTTCCTTTAAATGTTAATGTCTATCGATTTTCCTATTGTTATTAATGAAAAAGGAAAGCATTTATACAACCAAATCAATTGAGTGTATTTATTACAGTTGCTGTGGTGGATACACAAAAGAAACAGAAATTTCCAGTTTACTTGATAAGAAAGAACATGAGCTCAAGAAATAGCCCACTGCAAAATGTCATTAAGTGCTGGGTGACTCAGATAAGAGATTTAGAAATTTAGAGGACAGCAGAAGAGCCATGTGCCTGCTGTTGGCAGCGACTGCGTGGAGAAGCATGACCGGTGTGTGTCTAGAAGGGCAGCGCTGAGATTAGGGACAAGAAGGGGGAAAGGGTCCCAGATAACAGAGACCACAGAGGCGAGATTGTGCGCGGTGTGGGCCAGCGCCAATGCAAAGGCATCAGAAGTCTCTTTTTTTGTCTCCCTCACGTGAGCTTCATACTTTTGAAAATGCTTAACCCACTCACCGTTCTTTGTACATTTTAAAGAGAAAAAGTAAGCAAGGCTATATTCTGCAGTGGACTTTGAATGGGATAATCAATGTAATGCTTTGCCCCCAAGTATTGTTCATCTCACTGGTCTTCATTATTTCTTATCCATTCCTTTGTTCAAAGTCTCAATAGCTCTAACAAATGACAATTCTCTTCTCTTTTAATCAGGTATACCTGGGTGTAGCATTTTATATTAATAGTTTAAACTAATTAATATGTGCCCCTAATACATTGTTTGAGAGAGTAGGTTATACTCTGGGCATAGGAAGAAAAGGGAAGGAATTATAAGTGGCAGAATGTGCACAGGAACAGTGGCCAGTCCACATATGACAATAGACCTCTGACCTGCAACCTCTGTGCAATCAGGATTTAGGTCAATGACCCCCAGCTATACTTTGTCCTGGCTTCTAATTCAGGACCAACTGGAGAAAGCCAAATATGTTCCCTAAACTAATCATGTGATGTTCTCCTACTGTAGGCAGCCTGCCTCCAGCTTCCCATGCTGATGACGAACCATAGTGTACCAGTTGTTTTCACTGGTATTTCACTATTTCACTATTCAACTTTTCCACTTCCCCAGCAGCCTTGTATTGGAGCTTCTATCAAACACAAGAGCAGGTGGCTGACTCTGCTGTAGAGCAGAATATGAACAAATAACTTTTATTTGTTCTAATTTGGGGGTTCTTATCCTCAGGCATGTGGTGGCGGGCAAACAAACTGCTTCTTGACAGTTACTTACTAGCACCAAGTACTCTGTGTTGTAATAGGATCTGGAGCGGCAAGAACCGCTGCCTTCAGGGAGCTGAAAATCTAGGAGAGGAGGGAAGGCCATTAAAAATGTTGACATGACGCTCCCTCCTCCCTCCTTCTCCCTTCTTCTTGAGTTGAAATGTGTTTTTCCTGTGTGGGTGTGTAGTTATTCATCTATTAGCTTCTAAAGAAATTTAAAAACATTTAAGTCAAGTAGATGAATAAAACAATAAAAGATAATTATACATTGTGTTAATTAACCACAGAGGGTGCTTATAGTAGGAAGGGAGAAGTTTCTAAGGCTGGTTGGGGAAAATCTGCCTAAAGCAAAATTTAAGCTGAGACTTAATGAAGATTAAGGGAGAAAAAATCTGGAAGAGAGAGCTGGTGGGGCAAAGGGAGGGGGGTGTAGGGCGGCTCCAACTGTGAGGAGGGCTGCAGGCGTACCGGAGAATTTTAAAGCATTATTCCATTTTACAGAAAGGAAAAATGAGGGTCAGAGTGATGGAGCTGCCCAGAGTCTCGCAGCTTTAGACTATGAGTGAGAAGTTTCCAATCCTACCTGCTGCTCTCTGGGGCTCCTGGTAGGAGCTGGCCTGGGTATAGGTTAAGGACCAGACTCTCATTCCTGAAGAGGCTTTCCTAACAGCCAGGAAGTTCAAGAACACTGAACGCCTAAGGACAGGGAAGTCAAGGGCTCTTAAAAGAGTAAAGGGAAAGTGATAAAAGATGGATCTCCGTAAATGCCACAAACTTCATTATTTTGCTTTAGGGCGGCTATGAATGAATAAGGAGAGGAAAAGAAATATTGCTGGAAATCAGTGTCTGAACTTGCAGAGCAGAAAGCTTGGAATAAAGCACTTTTGGTTTGACATATGTGAAAAATAAGACGGCATTTAGAAAACAGGTATGTCGAGGAGAATAGAGAAGTAAAGAGTTGCTTTTTATTCTAATGAGTTAAATTAACCCTGAAGCCTGCAGTAGATGCATTATTTCTTTTGTCATTGTTTAATGCAAACAAGATGATTTAAATTAAATCTTATAAACATCGAGTGTTTTGAGAGAGTTTCAGCAACTTGAGGCCCAAAATAATCGGAGATGGAATCACAGCTTTTCCTTCTTTGGTACAGGGGGTTGAGGTGTGTATGTAGGGGGAAGTGGGCAAAAGACATCCTCCTTGGCCTTACAACTGAGAGAAAAGAAAGCAGTGAGAGGAGGGTGGTCCTGTGGCTCAGTGGGTAGGGTGCTGGCCCCATGTGCCAAGGGTGGCAGGTTCAAGCCTAGTCCCGGCCAAACTGCAACAAAAAATGGCCGAGCGTTGTGGCAGGTGCCTGTGGTCCCAGCTACTCAGGAGGCTGAGCCAAGAGAATCGCCTAAGTCCAGGAGTTGGAGGTTGCTGTGAGCTGTGATGCCATAGCACTCTACCAAGGGTGGTAAAGTGATACTCTATCTCCAGGGAAAAAAAACAGCAGTGAGAAGAACTGCATCATTTTTAATTTTTTTTTTATTTCTTATAGCATAACTGTGTACATTAATGCAATCATAGGGTACAGTGTGCTGTTTTCATATACATTTTGAAATACTCTCATCAAACTGGTTAACGTAACCTTCATGTCATTTTCTTAGTTATTGAGTTAAGATATTCATACTCTGCTTTTAGAAAGATTCACTTGTACCCTTGTAAGATAAACCATATAGGTGAGGATGGCCCCTCAGTTATCTGACAACTGGTCTTTTGGGAAGGTTGCTGCCATTGGAGATATTTGGGACTATTAACATGCTGTCAGGCTCCATTAAGCAAGAAAATTAA
>CAUYQV010112740.1:0-12584 GCA_963574575.1 Galagoides demidoff
AGGCGCCCACCACAACGCCCGGCCATTTTTTGGTTGCAGCCATCATTGTTGTTTGGCGGGCCCGGGCTGGGGATTCGAACCCGCCACCTTAGGTGTACGTGGCTGGCGCCTTAGCCGATTGAGCCACAGGCGCCGAGCCACTATTATGAATTTTAATGTAAATATCTGATATTAGGCAACCCCTGTGAAAGGGTCATTCGACCCCCAAAGGGGTTGAGAACCACTGCTCTACACCATCTGCCCAAATTCTCAGGTCAGACCAAGTGAAGACCATCATGAGGCCTGGAGAAGTACAGCCTTTGTCTTCCACCATCTTCGCTAGATGGGGAGAAAGCAGACTAAAATCTGGAAGAACGGAGAGGTCAAAATAGGTTTTCACAATTAGTATCTTTTAGAAATGTTTTTCTTATTTAAAAAATAATACTGATTTTCTGAGAAAAAAACAAACCATGGAAGACTGTCCTTCAAACCAAAATGGTGAGAAAGGCAAGTGGGAACATGAGGAAGGCAGGTGTGAACAGGGGAGAGAGACAGGTGTGAACATGAGGAAGAATGGTGTGAAGATAAGGAAGACCAGTATGAAGATAGAAAGGCAGGTGTGAACATGAGGAAGGCATGTAGGGAGAGTGAAGGGGGCTTCCCTTTTGCTTTATATAGTAAAGAGAAGGCTTTGAGGTATCAACAACCTGGGCTGTTGGGAGAAGGAGGACAAAGAGTCTGTGTTTCCAGAACATCTAGAAGTCTTTTGGTTGCTGTGGACTAGCTGGTCTCCTCCAGTTCCAAGAGATCATCCACATATTCTATAACCTCTCCCTGTAAGAAACAACAAGACACCTTTGTTAGGTAGGCTGCCCAACTTTTACAAGTGCTGGTGAGCTAAACAGTTTCTAAGAGGCCACTGCCACTGTCTGCTTGGACTGAGGCAGGTTTTCTCTACTGGCTTGGGGTCCAGACAATCTGACTTGTCCCTGCAGGGGGGACCTCCCTTCCACTCCATGTGACCTTAGTATCTAGTGCTCTGCAACCCTCACCAACGGCCTGGGTGAAGGTCTCCCCACCTTGCGAAATGGTTCAGCCACCTGTGAAAGGCCCTGCTGAGTGCCCCCGGCATTCCTGGCACCCTTTCCTCCCCTCCCATCAGCAGTTCTCTCCAAGGAACACTTTCTATTTCTGAACTTCTCAAGGCCCAGGGCCTGGGCTGGTTTTTCTTCTCCAGAGCCTGGCACACACAAAAGGTTACAACACTCATGTTGAAGGATGACCCAGTGCGTGCATGCACATTGCTGGTGGGACTGAGGCAGTCACTCCACTGACAGGAGAGACTCCTGGGGACAGAAGGACTGTCAGTACAGGAAGCCCACATGCTCCCCTCCTGCCTGCAGTCAGTCATAACCACCACTCCGAGAAGCCCACACGCTCTCCGATTTCCTCCTCTGACCTGGTTTCTCTCCCACAACCCTCCAGGGCCACCAGCTGATGGCACTCATTCTCTTTCCTGCAGAAGATGAGCGAATCACCAGGACGCCAAGGCCCCTTCCCCAAAGGTCAACACAGGCCAGGCCCCTGACGCTCACCACCCCTAGGAGAGCATGACCTTCACAGAACTCACCACCCTAGGCTCAGAGTGTCCTTGCTCCTTTGGATTTTAACATAGAAATTTACAAAAATCTCACAGCATTTGGGAACAACTGGAATATCAAGTGCATGAGACATAAAAGGGAAGTCTTAGCATTTTCATCAAGTATTTCTACAATGTCATGTCTGAGATCAGAAACTCAAAATCAGGGTAATAAAACACTGCAGCTTGAAAAACATGTTCTTCAGTTGCTTTCTGGACCCCAAAAGGAAAACATGGCACAGTAGAACAGTTACGGGTAGAGCTGTGACAGCTGTGACATCTGTTTCGGGAGTTGCTGTGTCTTGCTGTGTGGCTGAGGGATAATGGTGTGGCTTGCTCAGCTCACTAATAATAAGTGCCTGGGGCAACACAGATGAAGAGAATCTGTCCCCAGACGGCTGTTATGGTGGATGCTGTTGGTGTCTCACCCAGGTCTCCTTCCCAGGGCACCCATCCTGATTCCGTGAGGGCTGGTTGCTAATGGCTAACAGCTGCCCCTTCCCTGGGCAGCTGCCCTTGGACAAAAAGAGTGGCCTTACCAGGAAGGTCACAGGCCAACATTTCCTGCCAGCCAAGAACCAATGACAAACTGATAAGGGAGATTACAAAAGGCCAGAACATCCTGCAGTATGATTCACGCTCCACAGCTCCCATGGGTCAGGCCAGGCTGCACTGCAGCTGAGACCACACATTTGCTGAGTTTCTTCCTCTGTGCCTCTCGCCTTTGCTACCTGAGAGCTCTCCCTCAGTAAATTATTCAACACCTCTGTTCTATTTCTTGTGGAGTTTTCTGACGCAACCAACCATTAGAGCATTGAAACCTGAAGCATCAATTTCACTCACTTTGTAAGTTTCTGAAATTGTAATAGGTCTCTGCAAAATTTGTACCCAGTGTGCAAACTTTCAGGAGTATTCATATATACATATTTCAACCCCAGAAAGATAATAAGGAAGCTTGCTGGCCAGGCTTGGTGGCTCATGCCTGTAATCCTGGCACTCTGGGAGACCAAGGTGAGAAGATCACTTGAGGCCAGGAGGTCAAGACCAGCCTAAGCAAGAGCGAGACCATGACTCTATTAAAAAAAAAAAAAAAAAGTTAGCTGGGCATGGTGGTATACACTTGTAGCCCTGGATGTTCATGGAGGCTGCAGCAGGAAGATGGCTTGAGCCTAGGAGTTCAAATTGCAGTGTGCTATGATGACACCGTGGCACTCTAGCCAAGGGTGACAGGACTCTGTCTCCAAAATAAAAAAGTAAAAATGCCACAAATATCAGTAGTTAAGTTGTATCAAATTAGCACTATATCCTTTACAAAATTTAAAGATTAAACTAAGAATTTCATTGTGTTGGTTATATTTTCTTTCTAAATTATCACTTGCCATAGTTTCATATACAGTAAAGAAGATAGTTCATTCTTTAGTGATGGATTCTTTCAAAATTCTAAAGCTTCAACTAATAAGCAAACTACTCCAGAATCTTTAACAAAGTCCTTTATTTTGAAAATGCCGGCTTGGTGCCTGTAGCTCAGCGGCTAGGACACCGGCCACATACACCGGGGCTGGCAGGTTCAAACCTGGCTTAGGCCTGCTAAACAACAATGACAACTACAACAACAACAAAATAGCCGGGCATTGCAGCAGGTGCCTGCAATCCCAGCTATTTGGGAGGCTGAGGCAAGAGAATCGCTTAAGCCCAACAGTTTGAGGTTGCTGCGAGCTATGACACCACAGCACTCTACTGAGGGTGACAAAGTGAGACTCTGTCTCAAAAAAAAAAAAAAAAGAAAGAAAGAAAAAATGCCAGATCTAAGAATCCTAGGAATTTTAAAGCCCAGAATAAGGCTGGTGTGTTCAGTGGATGCTTACTAACTCTCTGTGTGACTATGACAAGTAATTCTATCTTTCTGGATTTGTTTCCTTATCTGTGACATAAGAAAGCTTCTCATGAAAAAAAATCTGTCCCTGTCCTAAGACCTATGATTTTTTTGAGACAGAGTCTCACTATGTTGCCCTCGCTAGAGTGCCGTGGCATCACAGCTCACAGCAACCTTAAACTCTTAGGCTTAAGCAATTCTCTTGCCTCAGCCACCCAGGTAGCTGGGACTATAGGCACCCACCTCAACGCCTGGCTATTTTTTGGTTGCAGTTGTCATTGTTGTTTAGCAGGCCCAGTGCTGGCTTTGAACCCACCATCCCTGGTCTATGTGGCTAGCACCCGAACCACTGAGCTACAGGTGCTGAGCTGACTATGATTACTTTTTATTTTATTATTATTATTACTATTTTTGAAACAAAGCCTCAAGCTGTTGCCCTGGGTAGAGTCCCGTGGCATCACAGCTCACAGCAACCTCTAACTCCTGGGCTCAAGTGATTCTCCTGCCTCTGCCTCCCAAGTAGCTAGGACTACAGGCACCTGCTACAATGCCCAGCTAAGTTTTGGTTGCAGCCGTCATTGTTGCTTGGTGGGCCTGGGCTAGATTCGATCCCACCAACTCAGGTGTTATGTGGCTGGCGCCTCAGTCACTTGAGCCACAGGCACTGAGCCTATGATTATTATTATTTTTTTTTTTTGAGATAGGAGCCTCAAGCTGTCCCCCTGGGTAGAGTGCCATGGCATTTCAGCTCACAGCAACCTCCAACTCCTGGGCTCAAGCGAGTCTCCTGCCTCAGCCTCCCAAGTAGCTGGGACCACAGGCACCCGCCACAACGCCAGGCTATTTTTTGGTTGCAGCCGTCATTGTTGTTTGGTGGGCCTAGGCTGGATTCGAACCCACCACCTTGGGTGTATGTAGCTGGCGCCTTAGCCACTTGAGCCACAGGCGCTGAGCCTCTATGATTATTTTTTAAATATATTGTTCCTATATATCAAAAGCTTCCAAAATGTTCATAGCCTTAGACCCAGAAATTTCTCTACTAGGAATTTCTCTTTTGCAGAAACAGAAAAGCTAAACTTATAATTCATAAGGAAATACAAGGAATCCAGGATCACTAAAACAATACTGGAAAAGAAGAATGATGTTGGTGAATTCACACTTCCAATTTCAAAATGTGGTGTAAATCTATACTAATCAAGACTGTTGTACTGACCTAAGGATAGAAATCTAGGTCAGTGGACTAGACCAAGAGTCCAGAAGCAAATCCACATTTATGGTCACTTGATTTCCTTGAAAGGTACTGAGACAATTAATGGGAAAGAAAATCTTTTCAACAAGTAGTGCTATGACAATGGACATCTACATGCAAAAGAATGAAATTGGACCTCTACATGATATTACGCATAAAATTAACTCAAATTGGATAGTAAAGTTAAATGTAGAAATTAAAATAATAAAAATCTAAGAGGTAAAAAGCAGGAGTAAATCTTTATGACTTTGGATTAGGCAATGGTTTCTTAGAATATGACACCCAAAACAAAAACAAGAGAAAAAAATAGATAAATTGAATTTCGTCAAAATTGAAAATTTTGTGCTTCAAGATAACATCAAGAAAGTGAAAAGACAATTCATAGATTGTGAAAAAAAAATATGCAATTCATATATCTGATAAGGGACATGTAACCAGAGTATCTGAAAAACTCCAAAGGGTGGTGGCTCATGCCTGTAGCCCTAGCACTCTGGGAGCCCAGGGCAGATGGACTGCTTGAGCTCAGGAGTTCAAGACCAGCCTGAGCAAGAGTGAAACCTTGTTTCTACTAGAAATTAGCTGGCCGTTGTGGTGGGCACCAGTAGTCCCAGCTACTCAGGAGGCTGAGGCAAGAGGACTGCTTGAACTCCAGAGACTGAGGTTGCTGTCAGCTATGATGACACCATAGCACTCTACCCAGGTGACAGAGTGGGATTCTGTCTTTAAAAACAAACAAACAGGGCAGCACCTGTGGCTCAAAGGAGTAAGGCGCCGACCCCATATGCCGGAGGTGGCAGGTTCAAACACAGCCCAGGCCAAAAACCACAAAAAAAGAAAAGAAAAGAAAAGAAATTTATCAAAAACAAACAAACAACAACAACAAAAAAGGTTCAAACACAGCCCAGGCCAAAAACCACAAAAAAAGAAAAGAAAAGAAATTTATCAAAAACAAACAACAACAACAAAAAAACTCTCTTACAACTTAACAAAAGATAAATAATAATTTTAAAGTTAAACAAAATATTTGAATAGAATTTATTCAAAGAAAATGTATAAATGGCCAATGGTACTCAATGGATGTTCAACATCATTAGTTACTAGGGAAATGCAAGTCTAAACCACAATGAGATACTACTTCACAACCACTAGCATGGCTATTAATTTAAAAAAAAATGTGTTGAAGATATAGCAAAGTTGGAACTCTCATACACTGTATTACTACTAATGAGAATGTAAAACGGTGATGGTGCAATCTCTTTGGAATATAGTCTGGCAAATCCTCAACAGGTTAAACATAGAGTTAATATATGACATGGAAATTCCATTCCTGGATATACACCTAGGGATATAAATAATTGAAAACTCATGTCCAAACAAAAATGTGCACACAAATGTTCACAGCATCGTTATCCAAAATAGTCAAAAAGTGAAACGACTCAAACCTCCATCAACTGAAGAATGGAATGTGATATGTCCACACAGTGGAACATTACTTGGCAGGAAAAAAGGAAATTTTACATGGAACATGATGATACATCACAACATGCTTGAATCTTGAAAACAAGTTTAGTACAAGCTTCCAGTCACAAAAACCCATATAACATATGATTCCATTGACATGGAATGTCTGGAACAGGCAAATTCATAGAGAATACATATGGATTAGTGGTTTCCAGGGCCTGGAGATGGGGACAGAAGTGGGAGCAGTGCCTCAGGGGAAAATGGGAAGTGACTTAGCTGTGGGCTTTTGGGTGGGGAGTGGCAAAAATGTTCTAAAATTAGAGAGTAATAATGAATGCACTTTGTGGGTACACTAAAAACCCCTGAATTATGCACTGTAAAATGGGGGATTTTGGGTGGCGCCTATGGCTCAAGGAGGGGGGTTGCTGGCCCCATATATGGGAGGTGGTGGGTTCAAACCCGGCCGGGGGCCAAAAACTGCAAAAAAAAAAAGGGGGGGGATTTTATGCTACACAAATAATGTCTAAAATAAAGCTGTTTTAGAAAAATTTAACAAAGGAAACTTTTCATATTATAAAGTGGAAAAGCCATGATATATAATTATAGTTGAGTTTATAATGAGTATATATTAAAAAATATAAATTTAAAACTTTATAAATCTTTTTCTTTAACAATGGGGGGAAAATGGAAAGAGATAACCAAAATGTCAATAGTAGCTTGCCTCTAGATAACTGGGAACCCAACCCCTCCACTCTTTTCTAAGTATATTTTTCTACAATTTGCAAACCAGAACAGTCAACTTTATTGGTATCTGGCCATTGTTCCTTCCTCTGGGGAACAGCTCCTATGCCATCTTGAGTTGCTGTCTCAGGCTCTGCTTCAAGGACATCCAACCCAACCCAAGACACAGGCACCTACACCACTTCCTACCTTGTAAAGCACGTTCACACGCAGCACAGTATTTCATTCTCACAACCCTGGGAGGGCAAAATAATGATTCCCATGTATAGATGAAGACCTGAGGCTCAGTTCTTCAATGCTAGTGATGAGTCCATCCCGTGTACATTTGTGCACAGAAAACAAATTCCATGACAATTCCTTACTCTGCCACTCTGGGTACACTGCCTGGCATCATAGCTCACAGCAACCTTGGTCTCTTGGGCTCAAGTGATCCTCGTGCCCCAGCCTCCTGAGTAGCTGAAACTACAGGTGCCCAGCACAACGACCAGCTAATTTTTCTATTTTTAGTAGAAACAGGGTCTCGCTCTTGCTCAGGCTGGTCTTGAACTCCTGAGCTGGAAGGAGCCTCCTCGTTCCCAAAGTGCCAGGATTACAGGCATGAGCCACTGCACCCAGCTCCCATGACTATGTCTTATTCTGAGGTGCTTCACCTAAACTGGAGCAGTGGGAAGAGCACACATGGAGATTCAGGGCCTCTGGGTCTGGCCTAGCAACCCACAAAACTTTCTGTCCCCCCACACCCCTCATCTCTAATATGAAGGGTCGGACCAGAGCAAGCTCACAGCTTTCTTCCAGCTCGCAGGGCTGGCAAGTCCCCAGCTTTCTCAAAAAGCATTTGCCGGCTCGGCGCCCATGGCTCAAGGGCTAAGGTGCCAGCCACATACACCTGAGCTCGTGGGTTCAAATCCAGCCCAGGCCCACCAAACAACAATGATGGCTGCAACCAAAAAATAGCTGGGCATTGTGGCAGGTGCCTGTAATCCCAGCTACTAGGGAGGTGGAGGCAGGAGAATTGCTTGAGCCCAGGAGTTGGAGGTTGCCGTGAGCTGTGATGCCAGGGCACTCTACCCAGGGCAACAGCTTGAGGCTCTGTCTCAAAAAAAAAAAAAGCATTTGCCAATTTGTTCCAAACACATCTCTCTAAAGATTACTCCTAATGGTGGCTTTTCTGTGACTAGGCTACCCTATCACAAAATGACTACTCCATAACCAATTGAGCCTTAGTCAGAAAAGGGGTCAACTGGGTAAGATTTAATCAGAATTTCAAGCAATTCCAGAGGAGGATAAAATGTTTACAGCAAAGATGTAATCTACAAAAAGAGAGAGAGAGAGAGACAGTGATAGTCTGCTAGAAAAACTTGGGGTGAGAGTTTTCCAAGTATCTTCAGAGTCCTGAGAAATTAAAACTTCACTGTGTTTTTATGAAGTTAAAGGGTAAAGTTTGAATGACTACTGCGGATTCCAGGAGTGTCACTACATACACATTTTATCATTAGGAGTGTGGCACCTCTGCCTAGGTTTCCTAGAAAGCCATTCTTTTTCATGTCTGTGATCTGCCTTTCATTAAAACACCCTCAGCAACTGTCTTTCTCAAGGTCCCCTTCTGTTTCTTATTTCAGGGACAACTTGGTCTTCCAGTGATTTTAGCAAAGATGTGAGTAATATTTTCTCTTAGCCAGATGTGTGCTAAACATGAAAACTTACCTCATCATCATCCATTATATTTTCCTTAGCAAAGTCATACAGCTCCTTCTGGAGGGTAGTCACGTTAAAGAACTGAACTGCTTCCTGTTCAGACACAAACACAGAACAGTTTATATGACTGACCTTTTAATGTTAGAACTGGCAGGAGGGGGAAACAGGATATGGGATTTCTTTCTAGGGTGATGAAAATGTTTAAAATTAGACAGTGGTAATGGTTGCACAACTGTGTGAATACACTAACAACCACTGAATTGTATACTTTTAAAAGGTGAATTCCATAGTATATGAATTATACCTCAATTTAAAAAAAAAAAGTGTGGCCAGCCTTCAGTGGAAGATATATTTATGATGACCCAGGAGAACATATACAAAAATCCCAGTGAAAATACAAGTTATGGGCAAAGATCAATTGGGAAAGATCTTTTGGGAGTCGCATGTAATTAAATGAGGTCCCTGACAAGACAGGCAAAGCTGTGAGTTTATTGATCAAGGGAGTCAAATGATGGTCCAACGACAAATGAGCCTCCCAGGAAGATGCTAAAGAATAATAGTAAAGCAGGTATGTGGGCATGACATGGAAATTGTTGATGACGGATTGTCAGAAAGACAAACCAAGTTGTAAAACATTGCAAAACAGTACGGGAAGCAGGATGCTGTTTTTGTAAAAATAAACATATATACTGTCTACATGGGTAAAAAGAGAATTCTGCTTTCTAAGTAAAATATTTCGGCTCGGCACCTGTGGCTCAATTGGCTAAGGCACCAGCCACGTACACCTAAGGTGGCGGGTTCAAATCCCCAGCCCGGGCCCGCCAAACAACAATGATGGCTGCAACTAAAAAAAAATAGCCGGGCATTGTGGCGGGCGCCTGTGGTCCCAGCTACTTGGGAGGCGGAGGCAGGAGACTCACTTGAGCCCAGGAGTTGGAGGTTGCTGTTAGCTGTGGTGCCATGGCACTCTACGCAGGGGGATAGCTTGAGGCTCCGTCTCAAAAAAAAAATAAAAATAAAAATAAAATAAAATAAAATAAAATAAAATAAAATATTTCTATAATGTTCGAAATTTGTATAGAGGTTTCACAGATTCCAAAGTCAGAATAAAGCAGTAGAATGTTAAAAGATGAACAGGAAAAACATGAGTTTCCTTCATTTCTGAAATCGTCCTTTCTCGTAAGGTGTAAAGGTGTAAAGTAGTCTGATGGGGAAAGTAAGGTTTGGTGCACTGGCTCTTACTGGTCTGGGCTGGAAATGCTCATCCGACAGGCCCCATTTGTCCCGATGGTACTGGTAATACACCAGGTTCTGCTTCATGACCTTGTCATTCTGGTCAAAGAGCAGATAGCTGACTGCACAGGGGGCTGCATTCTTCAGGTCACTCACTAGGAACAGAGAGAAAAGAAAAATGGGGAATCAACAAACCATGCTCAACTCCTCTCATCAGCCCCTGTTCCTCAAAGCTCAGCTTCCCAAAGAGAAAGGTCTTGAACAAGTCCCTTCTCTGCAGGCCCCCTCAAGAGAACCTACAGCCAACCAGAATCAGCTCTGGGTGGGCAGGTCACAGAATGGGTCTCCATGGCAGCCTGAAGGCAGGTTTGAAACATGAAGTCCCTTGTCAGGCAGATGCCTTTGCAGAAACATCCGTGTTGCACCTCAGGCTCTGGTGACCTAGGCTGGCCTTTGGTCCCTGGAGCCAGCCTGGACCATCCTGGGGCTGAGGGAGGTCAGGAGGCTGTGCTCAGCTAACGAGCGTCCCCATTAGAGGTCTGCAGTGACTAAGTCCCATCTGGAGGGAACCACAACCTGAGACTCTGGCTGTCCATGGCTAAACCAGACCTGGAAAACCTAAAAGGTGATGGGCCTTCTGGGGGGAAGAGATTTGAAAAGTCACCTGCTCTTCCCTCCCCTGGGGATGAGGTTCCAGGAAAGGCAAGGGGAAAAAGGTGATGAGACACAAGCCCCTGGAATTTATTCTGGCATACCCCCTCCGCCCCCCAATTTACAACTGAAGAACAAACACTACCTTTGCTAAAGCTGTGGTTGGCTGGAGTAGCCAGTTTGGAGATTAATAAACTGTGCCACCCAGTGGCTGTTTGCTGTAATGACAACTTTTAAAACTGCACTGAGGGGCATTTATCATTCAAATGTTAATGACATGATACCGATAACCCTCGAAAGCAAAGATTTCCTGGGGAGCACAAACAAAGCTAGAAACTTCAGTGTAACAGTGTTTATATGTCTTTGCCACCAATTGTGATATACAGGGTGATTTTCAGAGCACATAGGAATTCTAGTGGCCGGGTGAGCAACCATAGCCCAGATTATGTCCAGAACCTTCTAAACTCCTAGTGCTCTAGCTTTGTGCATGCCGAATCAAGCCATGCTCAGAGTGCTGGCAGACCTTACGGATTATTACATTTATATATGTAATGTTTTCTTTTCTTGAGACAGAATCTCACTGTGACCCGGGCTAGAGAGCTATGGCCTTAGCCTCACTCACAGCAACCTCAAACTCCTGGGTTCAAGCGATCCTCCTGTGTCAGCCTCCCAAGTAGTTGGGACTACAGGCAGCCACCATGATGCCTGGCTAAATTTTCTATTTTTAGTAGAGAAGCTAATTTTTCTATTTTTAGTAGAGAGGGATTCTCATTCTTGCTCAGGCTGGTCTTAAACTCCTGAGCTCAAGCAATCCGCCTGCCTTAGGCTCCCGGAGTTCTAAGACTACAGTTGTTAGCCTCTGCCCCTAGGCTTTTTTTTTCTTTTTTAACCTTCAGCATGCAAGACTCTCAGTGTGTCTTGAAGAAGATGGGAGGTGAGATACATGGGTAAGTGGCTTTTTCTGGACGAAGAAACCTAACAAAGATCAAAATAGCCACAGTGGGAAAAAGGGATATAGAGGCCCACATGACCTCTCACTCTTCTCAGACCGGGAGCTCCTAAGTGTAAAGGGGAGACTCAGGAGCATCCAGAAACCTGCTGGATTCTGGCACTTCTTCAGTAAGGCAGAACAGTTCCTGCTACAACTATCCCCAATAGTCCCCCAGTGCTTGTAACTGAACCACCAAGGAAAATGCTGCTTTAACAAGTGGCACTTGACAAAGGCCGTGACAGGGGCAGGAGGAGGAGCCTAAATAGATAGCCTTTAAGGGCTAACTTTGAACTACCCTTTTTCCCATATTCATTTCCTTTGTTCACTTAGAATGTTCTGAGGGATAAACTCCAATTTCAGATCAAGGGGGAACCAACTAGAATTAAAATCTAACAGTCTGAAGAGTAAAAGCCTACGATGGGGGCAGCGCCTGTGGCTCAAAGGAGTAGGGCGCCGGCACCATATGGCAGAAGTGGCAGGTTCAAACCCAGCCCCTGGCCAAAAACTGTAAAAAAAAAAAAAAAAACGCCTATGATGGGGAGGAAGGGAAATAATAATAATAATAATAAAAACCAAACACCTATATAGCTCGCTATATGCCAGTGTGGGAATACCCTGAGCATTTCATGCCCATTGACATTTCATGCTCAGACACTCCTATGAGTATAGTACTATTATTTCTACTGTACAGGTGAGGAAACAGAAGCACAGAGGGTCAGTAAATGACAGAGCTGGAATCAAACTCAGGGTCTGTGCCCTACATCACAAGGCCATGCTAGTTTTCCATGCAAAGCATGACATCAGGACTGTCAGCATGATCTTGGTGTCCTCTCTCTCAAGAACCATAGGTAAGAGTTACTAGCACTATTTTATACATAGGGGAGCTAAGTATTAGCAGGGCTAAGCAGATCTCATCCAAGATCTCATAGAAGATTACTTACATTGGCTTGGCGCCTGTGGCTCAAGCGGCTAAGGCGCCAGCCACATACACCTAAGGTGGCGGGTTCCAATCCCCAGCCCGGGCCCACCAAACAACGATGGCTGCAACCAAAAAATGGCCGGGCGTTGTGGC
>CAUYQV010112741.1:0-16057 GCA_963574575.1 Galagoides demidoff
TTTCAGTTAAAGTGACATAATAGTAGCTAAAAAGATATGATATATAGGATACATATTAACATACTATAAATAAGTTAGAACTTAAAATCTATATGAATGGACACAAATGTCTTAATCCTATAATTGGGTAAAAGTGGTGAAGGTTATGTTGTTTAATAGGATGTAAGCACTCCAATTTGTACAAATAATCAACACATTGAATACCACATGCCATGAATAAATGTATTTATGATCTATGTAAAATGACTGAATAAAAAAAATTTTAATAAACTAATATTTCATCTTCAAAAAAATTTATGTGAATGGAATGGTGGGGGTGAGAGACAAATGAAACAAAAAAGTAATTAAAATATTGATAATTGTTGAAGCTAGGTAATGGGTGACTGGTGTTCATGATATTACTCTACTATTTTGTATGTCTTGAAAGTCTCATAAGAAAATTTATATATTTAATATATATTATTTATATATTAAATAAAAGACCCAAATATAATTCTCAGAAACTACAACCTTTTTTACATGTTTATGGAGTTGTTTAATACAACTCATGAAACCCATTGGAAGGATCACCATTCTGCACTATACTGCTAAGAGAAGGTTAGCAAACTCAAGAGGAAGAAATGAGAGGCGTATAGAAAGGGTGAGGAAATAATTCAGTAAACTTAGAATTAGAGAACATTTGTGATTTGTAGATAAAAAGGTAGACTGAGCTAAATTATATAAAATCAAGGAAAAAAAATTCCACACACAGTTACTGAATTTTTGTAGGTGAAATATGTTTTAGAGAAATACTGGATTAACAGATGAATGGAAGGAAAGGAAGCAATAGGAGGGTTAATTCACTCCTGTCACAGGAACTGAAAGGTTCACCAAATAGAATAAAACATCTAATAGAATAGATGAAATGCACAGAATAACGGGGAAAAAGATTAACTGAATTGATTCAGATGACACAAAAAGAGAAAGAATATAACATGTAAAATCCTGGTAGGAAAAGGAAACAAAAATGAAAAACAAAAACCAGGAAAAAAAAACAGAAATGAATATAAATATTTCACAAATTGCAATGAAGATGAACAAGGCAGAATTTGCCAATTAAAATACAGAATCACCAGTTAAAACGGTCAATTTACAATAAACATACCAGAAAGGTTTTGAGAGACAGTAATCTTCAGTCAGAATCCATCTGCACTGTTTTTTCATCTCTGGCTGACTAGGGATGTAATTCCATGCAGGTTGCTTAAGAGGAAGAGTTTACCTTGTTTATTTAATCTGGATCTCGAACTGGAGTCCCTTTGAAGGTTATTTCATTTAATCCAAATGACATTTTGAGGTATGTGTGACTTTTCAAACTTTGTGTCTCTCTATTCTCTCTCCTTCCTTCTCTCTCTGTCATCTCTCTCATTTCTTATGATCACCCCAAATCTATGAAATACCAATAAATCCAGGCGCCAAATAATTTTATCAAAATCACACAAGCACTTTATTTTAAAGTAAAGCCTGACTCCCTCTTATGGTGGTTTCAGAGAAGGGGCTCTGTAATAATAATATGAAACCAGTTGTTTTTCAAGTTGGACAAATCTTTGCTTTTCACTGACTTTATTAGTCCAAACTGGAAAACTATAGTTCATAATACAGGCTTCCCAGCTGCTTCGAAGTCTTAGAGAACTTTTCCGCATACAAGGTAATCCAAGAGCTTTCTCCCTGTGAGTACAAAAAAAAAAAAAAAAAAAGAAAGAAAGAAAGAAAGAAAAAAAGAAAATAAAAAAAGAAAAAAACTACCTTCTTTATATATAATAACCAACTGCATGTTAAGAGTATTTAATACATGGTACGATCCCTTCATATCTATTTCTTATTTAAGGTATTTCCTTATTAAAGCATTAAACGGGGAAAGAATCTTAAATATCTTTGGTTCAATTTCAATGTCAGATACTTTAATTATTTAAGTGATCTTTTTCTTTTTCTCTTTAATTCCTCCTTTAATTTTTAATTAAAATATCATTTGTTCCTTAAATATATTTAATATATACAAAACCTTCTTGTCTCTCTTGAACTAGAACAACTTAAAAATGTAATAAATGAACTCCTAAGAAAGGCATTCAGTTGATTTTAATTGTCCTACAGCTAATCCAACCCAAGATTTAATAACTAATATTAATTAATACAAATATATGTGTCTCATTGTCTTAATAATTGTTGATGTTTATTAGGACTAATAGTCACCCTATTAAACACTTTCCATATATTAATCTAATTTAAACTTCATAGTAATCCTAGAGATTATTTTGTCCTCCTATTAAAGATATAGAAATTGAGCAGGAAGCTTAATTTGTTTCAGGTTACCTAGTACTAAGAAGGCATAGAGACAAGCTTTGATTCCAGCAGTCAGGGTCAGAATATACTACATCTTTAAAAGACATATGTTATCTTATTTTAAACAGTCAAACTAATATATATAAAGACCCTTTGATGCTAAGATGACAACTATAACACTTAAGTCATATATAATTTTTGAAGATATTTTATCATAAAAAATAGAATTTTATCATAAAAATAGAATCATGAATGGTCTTGAATTAAAACATATTTCTCAGAATAATATACTTTAGAATAATTTTTTATGCTTTAGTTAAAAATTCTAATTAAAAAACTGAGGCATCTAATATTAAGTCGAAAAGTATGAAGAAAAGGCAATTACTTCGAAAAATTAAATATATAGAAGTTAACAGCACAGAAATTATTTTTGTACCAACACAAGAATAAAATGCATTCCATGGGTAAACCGCAGAATCAAAATGCATGAGTCTGCTGCAGTTTTTATTACTTAAGGTGAAATAGTCGTTTTTAAAGGCTAAATTAGAATTTGGTCATAAATCACAAGAAAACACGATTCAGTTAAAGGGCCTCTCACTAAGGTTTTTTTCCTAATTATTAATGATTTTTGTCTTTATGTCAAACTTTCAAGAAACTAACAAAACTATTACAATATGAAGTGAAGGAGAGTTATATCTTTGGATAATCTACAAACAAACTCTTACCTTAAAAATACCATTCTGTAGCTATTAATTCATTCTTGGAAAACATGAATCAAAAAAGAAAATAACAAGGAATTATAGAATTAAAATCCCTTTTTACTATGTGGAATTTAAACACTAATTTGGTATTTTGAAATGACCTTGCAATTGCTACATACAGAGAATACAAATTTGTTGTTGGTCAAAGATTGCATTTACCACTGTTGCTAAAAAGGAAAACTAATATTGACCATTAATTAGGAAGACAGTGGAAGCCTATTATAATTGTAGTGTTCTCCTTGCTTTATTAATAATAAGTGGATGATTAATTTTGAACCATTTCAATATTTAGGAGGTATATTAAGTTTTATAACACTTAAAGTCAGAAAATTATGCAAGCTGTAATTTTATCACTGAAAAGTCATTTTTAATATTGGAGGTTAATTAAATTTGCTGTTCCAAGCCATTAAGTATATCAATAATACTCCTAGAAGTCTATCTCGTTTGATACCCAGAAGGATAATATTGAAAACCTAGAGAATAAGAAAGTAAAGAGGAAGTAACCTTTGTCACCACAGAGAAGGTAAATCTTTGTTACTCACATGTGTACACTTATACTACAAAACTTTGCCCAAAGAGGGCAAATCAAGTAATAGAGACTATTGAAATTAATCTCCAATGAGTTATTGTCAGGTCAAGAAAGAACTCTTTTCACTCTGAGGTAGTGTGTGATACCCCAGATTACTTCACTAGAGTGATGAAGAAATAAATTACGAATGTTCTAGTACTTTTCTTGCTACAGCTGTGTGTAATATCGACATAAATACACAAAATGTAATTAACCAATTTAGGTTTATAATATTGGGCATAGTGTTGTTTAAAAATACTTGTAAACAGAAGAATTGGGAGAATAAATTACATTTTACTAACAGCTGACCTTGAGCAAAATTGGGAAAGTACTTATTCCGGCTTCCTGAATGCAGGGTTAAATTGCTCATTTGCTCCTTGTTTGTGTTTATTGATATTTAAATATTCTTAACATATTTAAGGGGTAGGAAATATTGTATTTTTTGAATATGTATAATTCCTTTATTTTTAATTCCACTTTCAGTATGACTATTTGTGACCAGAATAAATTAATATAAGAAGTTAATTGATAGAAATATTTTCATCCAGGTATATCAATAAAGTCAAAGTTCTTTGATAAGTACATATTTGGGGACTGAGAGTTTAACAATAACTTTGAACAACCAGAAATCTAGACTTATGTATGTCATTTTTTTGGGGGGGAAAGCTATGCTTTCTTTAACAAACTATGCAAAATTCTTTTTTTTAATTTTTTTTCACTTTTTGGCTGGGGCTGGGTTTGAACCCACCACCTCTGGCATATGGGGCTGGTGCCCTACTCCTTTGAGCCACAGGCACCTCCCACTATGCAGAATTCTTATCAATCAGTTTTACCTGTTTATTGGGAACATACCTCAATTCAAAGGAGTAAATTTTAAAGTGTTTATGGAGGGGTAGTTTGTGTAATGCTACGTTCATTCTGTTCTACTGATCTCTATGTCTGTTATGTCCCAGTACCACACTGTTTTGATTATTGTTCTGTAGTAAGTTTTCAAATTGGGAAGTGTGAGTCCTCTAACTTCCTTTTCTTCTTCTTCTTTTTTTTTTTTTTAGATTGTTTCATTATTCTGGATCCCTTGCAATTCCATATGAACTTCAGAAGTAGCTTGTCATTTTTTAAAAGGAAGTCATTGGAAAACCTGATAAGGATGGCAATGAAAGTGTAGACCAATTTGGGGAATGTTGCCTTCTTAACAAGGTTCAGTCTTCCCATCCAAGGACATAAGATGATTTTCCATTATGTAAATCTTCTTAATTTTATTTTAGTGATCCTTATAGTTATCAGAGCATATATTTTAAACATTTGGGGCTAATTTTATTCCTCAGGACTTTATTCTATTAATTCTAATTTCAAATGAACTCTTTTCCTAATTTTATTTTTGGATAGCTCTTTACAAGTCTATAGAAATATAATTGATTTATGAATATTAATCTTAGGTTTTGTAACCTTACTAAACAACTTACTAGTTAATATTTTGAGTGGATTACAAATATTAGTGCTAACATTTTTAGTGGATTCTGTACATATTAGTTGTGTATTCTGTGGTCTTTCTTGAACTAAATTATTAGTTCTAATATTTATTTTGCCATCTGTGACAAGTCACAGCTTCACCTTTATCTTTCCAATGTGACTCTCTGTCTCTGTCTCTCTCTCTCTCTCCCTCCCTTTTTTTTTTTTCTTGCCTAATTTTCCTGGCTAGAACTCCCAGTATGAGTTGAATAGAAATGTCAAGCACAGAGACTCTGGTCTTTTTCTAGTTTTTAGGGGGAAAATATCTAGTCTTTCACCATTAAGTACAACAATAGCTGTGGGGGCTTGGGGGTTTTGTTTGTTTTTTTGAGACAGAGTTTCACTATGTCCCCCTCAGTAGAGTGCCATGGCATCACAGCCCACAAAGCCTGGCTATTTTTTGTTGTTGTGGTTGCAGTTGTCATTGTTCTTTAGCAGGCCCCGGCTGGGTTTGAACCTGCCTGCCTCAGTGTATGTGGCTGGTGCCCTAACCTCTGGACTACGGGTACTGAGCCATCCATGGGGTTTTTGTAAATGTCCTTTATCAAGTTGGAAAATAAATCCCTTTTAATCCTTGTTTGTTGAGTATTTTTCTCAGGAAAGGATGTGGAATATTGTCAAATGATTTTTCTGCATTAAGATGATGATTTTTGTATTTTATTGATGTGATATATTCTAATAATATATGAATCCCACTTTGTCATCATATAAAATTATTATAATATAAAATATATATATAACTATGATATTTATAATATTATAAAATGATAATTGTTGCTGGATTCAGTTTTCTATGTAATTAATTTAGCTAGTATTTTATAGAGGATTTTGAGGTATTATGTTAAATAATCTCTGAAAAACAACACAAAGAAGCAATAGTCAGTAGATATTTTTGATTTTCACCTTTTTTCATTCTTAGTCATCCACTAAACAAAAAACTCATCTCACTTTTAGACTATTAAAAGAATCTTTAAAATATTATTTCTCCTTGACTACATTTTTTTTCTGTCTAAAATATAAATTTGGTGCCTGTGGTTTGAAATGGTGAAAGAGCAGTCCAAGACTCAGCTTTTTAATAATACTTCTTAGTCCTTAAAACAAAAACCCTATGGTATTTCATAAATGTTATAAAAATCATCGAAAATTTAAAAAATCTCACAGATACACATTTATTAGCTCACATAGGCATTTATAATTAATAGACATGATGGTAATTCACATTAGGTTAATGATTCACATTTGATTTAAAAACCATCACCATAACAGATAGTAATGTTCTGCTTCGTTTGTTTATCATCTTTTGGTTATAAGCTCTAGTAGATCTTGCTTCTGTCAATCAGAAACTAGGATAGGAATCCTTCTACTCTATTGATGATCCATTTATGGTCACGATATCTATGCCTTTATCATAGCTGGTAGCATGTTCTCCATAGGCATCTGAAAATTACAATGCACAACAAATAGTTTGGGTCAGTAAAAAAGACGGTAGTTGTCATATTGAGAATGCAACGAGTTAGACAAAATTGGTAAGCTACTGGCTGCATTGATGAAAAGTACAAGGGCCCCAATTATAATTATGCAGTTTCATGTTTCTTACAGAGTATAATTTTTTGTATAAAGAGTAAATAGGTTGTATGTGTATAATATCAAACTCTCAAATCTGGAGAGATGTGGTAGGTGAGTTTCTGTCAGACAATAGAATTCCATGAATATGAAAATAAGCTTTTCTCCAGCTATAATTATTCAAGTATTCAGCTGAAATTGTTTTCAATTTTAAAAAATATAACAAAATATTTTAAAACTCATTGTTCTAGTAGATTAAGTTTTTCAAAATAAAAACTATCGAGTTCACAAAAGACAAGAAGGCATATAAAAGAATCAGAATCAGAAGTACAAATGAATAATATATTTAATTTAAAAATTAAAAACAAATGTCATGATTTTGGATATAAAAACTGTTTAACTTATTAACATAAGCACAAGGAAAGTAAATGTGACTATTGTAAATTACCAAGCTGAAAAATACGTTAAAATTATAATTTTTATTTTCATTCACTGTACTATGAAATGTGCACCTATGTGCTTAAGAGTTTAAAGTCATTTACCCATTATAGAAAGTAAGTGAAAAATATATTTTAAAAGACTTTAAAATATTTAGATTTTTGCTGCTGGAGGTTTAAAAGGAAAAGAGTCATGTAAATGAAATACTCAGAAAAACTTTATAACAGATGATAACAATAATAGTGTATGGGTGGTTGAGTTATGAGTAATTTAATGCTGTTCCTTAAGCTTTGTTATATGATAACAAATGTTTGATTTTATATTCTTTTTGTAGTTTAAGAATTATATTGAAATGCTGGTTAAAAATAGTGAATAGCAATTCCTTTTTAGATAAATCTTTGTGTACTTTGTAGAATTAATATCTCTTAATATAAGCCTCTATGGAAGAGGAAATGATGATTATTGCACTAACCTATGGCACCAAATGTAAAGGGCACATCAATAGATCTCTGGAAATGCAGGACAAATTTTAAAATTTTAACCTATTAAAGTTACTCTTTGTGTATATGGTAAAGAGTATTACATAGAGTTAAGTTTGTGGAAAGGGGGATCATAATATGTCATCCCCAAATCTACCATTTTGATGTCAGAATTGTTTTGTGTTGAAGGCCATCCAGAAACAGCACACACAGGAAAGCTGGCTATCCAACTCCTTTCTGCCAAAAGGCAGAGTATAAATTTCTGTTTGTGAAAAAGAAATATAAATTTCCCATATTCACACCAGGAGAAGTAAAACAACTATTATCACTAGAGACAGTAAGTTGGTACTGAGCTGGGTCTGCACCAACAAACTTTACTAAAATAAATAATCCTTATCTGCCATATGTTTCTCCCATGTGTTTATCTTCCCCAAATTTACTTTCCCTAGAAGCCCAAATCCCTTTTCCTTTATCTTGACAAGTCTTTCCAAATTACTTTCTCTTTGTTAAGATGGTATATAGGCCACAATTTTAACCGCCCTTTGAGTAATTCATTATTGAATTCTCCCACTTGTAAAGACATTCCAATTCATAAATAAACTGTGTTTCCTTTTCCTTCTGTTAATCTGTCAATTGTTAATTTGTTTTGTGGGCCCCAGGCACTGAACATAAAAGGGTAGTTGAAGAGTTATTTTCTCCCATACATAAGTTTTGAGTCAGATAAGACCTGGATTGAAGTTCCAGATCTAAAACTTTTTGATTATAAATTGTGGAAATGTTACATAACCTTCTTACACTCAATTTCTTTACTTGAAACTGGATATTGTAATAATGCCTTGTAGATTTTTGAAATGATTAATGAAGTGTTTTTTAGTATGTACTTATTACACAGTATGCATTTGATTAAAAAAATTGTTATTTTCTTTGAAAGCAAAAGAAAGACATTTTTATGTATTGATGACTTCAAAGATACACTGTCCTTAAAAAAGAAGTCATTATCAAGCAGATTGAGAAGTTAATGTTAGATCTTAAAAATGATGAAATAGTGTTATAAAACACTAAGAATACTCCTTGAAACCAATTTTTAGGCATTCAATAAATATTGGTTAAATGAAGAATTTATTTATGTATTGCAAATATAGTTATAAAAATCTTTTGTAAGATGTTTCAAATATTCAAAAATAATTTTGTAGAAATCATCTGAGCTGCTTAGAAAAAAATCAATTTCCTTTCCCCCCCTTAAATTACTTTGTACTTGTATCTACATCTAAAGAAGGATCTTGATAAGTTTAAGTCTGTCCACCTATTTTTTAATATACTCATCAACTGTTTGGGGATCAGGAGCAGGAAAGTGAGGTAATATGGCTCAGTCATAGTTAATGAAGAATTTTTTATTCCATATTGGGGAACTCACATCTTTCTAGAAGGAAGTAAGAAATCATCCAAACACAGCAGCTAACTACCTTCAGAAGTCAATGTTGAGGGTGCAGACTAGGGAGATGACATAAAACTTGACTTACTGATATCACTGAGTGCTACTGTAAACAGTCTAAAACATTTTTGAAATTCCTGGTATATAAGATTCCTTGTTTAAACTAATTTAAGAAGATGTTTTTTATTAAAATCATCTATAATAAAGAATAATTTGTAAAATTATTACAGGTTGGAAATTTGTACTCTGTAATCCTCATATTGAAATTTATTCTCCGATATCGTAAGTGGGGCTTAGTGAGGGGTGTTAAGGTTGTGAAGGTGTATCCCTCATAAATTGATAGGTGCCCTCCCTGTGGCAATAAGTGAGTTATTGTTCTAGTATTCATGAAACCTGATTGAATACTAGAAACAGCCTTGTCCCTTTCTCTTGTCCCCTTCCTTGCCATGTGACACACCTGTTCACCTTTGCCGTCTGCCATAATGGAAAGCTTCCTGAAGCCTCACCAGAAGCAGATGCTGCTGCCAGGCTTCTTGTACAACCTGCAGAACAAAAAGCCAAAAACCTCTTTCTTGGCTTTACCAGAATTACCCAGTCTTAGGTGTTCCTTAACAACAATGCACAATGGACATATACAAAACTTAAGTATCCATACTTAAGGATGCATACATTCTTATGCAAAACTTAAGTAAAAAATGTAATAAAAGATCTATAGAAAATTAAAAAAACTCACTTAACAGAAAACATAGCTCAGATCTGATTAATGAAACTTAATAACATGTTCAAAAAGTTCTTACTCTTATTTTTAAAAAGTGCACTCAGGTATAGATCATTTCAAAATTTAAAGAAACAGATACTGTTCAAGTGATACAAGCTCTTTAAAAATTTAGCCAAAAAGGATATATCACAAATGATTTATAAAAATATCATTACTCTAGAATACAAACCTATGAAATATAGTCTACCATAAATCTGGTCTAACCTGGCTAAGGGACTCCAAATAAAGTAATATCGCATTGAATAAAGAATCTCCTTAAAAGTAAGTGATCAGAATACACTGTAGTTGTGAAGGTATGTTTGAGTACTGTCTTTGGCCTCTAAGGGGAGCTCAGGCACCTTTCCAACCTTATCCTATCTGTAGGCACAAGGGCCTAACATACAGCTATAAGGGCCAGTGATAAGTCCCTACTTAGAATGTTGATACTAGGGTTAAAAAATAAGATAAAACACCTAGGATATTTTTTTAAAAATACATCTTCCCAGGCTGTTCCCATAGAAATCCTTATTCATTACATATGGTGAAAGGTTGAGTTGTATATGTTTTAAGAAAACAACCTTGGCAATTCTGATGAAGATTCACTGTTTCAGATAAGTAAGTTCAGTGGTAGGATGAAAAAAAAAATACCCTCCCCCAAAAAAACTCAGTGTCTTCTCCTTCTTGTTTTTTTCCTGGTACAAGTTATTAGAATTTATTAATAATGAAATAGGAAAAGAAAAGGACGAGAGTTTAGCACAGGAACTAAATGGTATCACCTAGATGTACACTGAGCCACATCTGAATGAAACTTTTTACAGATTCAATTGCCAACAAAAAGAGAGAAAATGAAAGGGAGAGAGAGAGAGCACCACTGAAAATAATTCAAATATTCTAACTTAGAAAGTCAAGAGTTCTTAATGGCTAAGTGAACATTATGGTCAGTAGATAGAAGACCTTGGACTTTGGTTCAGAAAAAAAACATTACTTGAAGGTAAGAAAGATAAATGCAGAAATTTTGTGAACAATGGAATCAACTTAAAGACAGATTTTGATCTTCCAGTCAAAAGATGCTACAGACTGAGCAAATTCTATACATGACAGGGAGAAAAATATATCAAAGATTTGAAAATTCAACTTGACCTCCTGGAGAGAAAGTAAGAACAGTAGAGAGGAATAAAAATAAAACATTCAGAGAGGTAAGGTCAGGGACACCTGCAGCAGGGGAAAAGTTGGTGTTCTAAAGGTTTTTCTATGCTAGATTAACAAAAAAATACTAAGATAAATGACAAAGATTATGGTGGGAAACATGGAACATTTTATGTTTATTTAACAATATAAGAATATTGAATAATTCTCGGGGAGCCCCCAAATCCCCCAGACCTTGCTTAGTAAGCACGAAAAATAGAAATGTTTCCTTGGCAGTCTGTTGATTTCTACTATAGACACATGTGAACAATTCTCTTGCCAGGGACCTGAACAACTGGAGATCAAAGGCACTGACACAGAAGAGGTTTGGGTGGAGAAATACAGAGAAAAGTAGGAGATTGTGAATGTGGAACAGGCCATGGCCATGAACCCTACCTAGAGAATTATGTGTTTTCTATATAGATTAACTTGCTCATGAGAGAATGGGAGATAGAGAACCATTGGATTAAGCATTGATGGTTCAGAAGCAAAATTCATTGCCATTCAGGCTATTATCACAAAGCTCAGAGGAAGAAAAAAGAACCCTGTTGATTGGTAATTACATCACTGCATATTTTTGAATGGGTTAACAAAAAAATATTAAGATAAATGGCAAAGATGATGGTGGGAAACATGAATGGAGGGGACGACTATGACAGATAGGGAAATTTAGATTCTACTTCAAGGAATGACATACTGTCCAGCTGAGAGGAGTTTGATTTTTTTTCTGCCAGCTGCCAGCTGTTAGTTTCCTTCAAATCCACCTCCACATTCCAGCCAAGGTCACATTCTTTGCAGGAGGTGCCTAGCCTTTGACAGCAAAGTGGTGGTAGTTAAAGGTGAGCTTTTGTGGAAGTGAAACCCAGCGGGTGACTAATCAAAAAAGTAATGTGGCTCGGCGCCTGTGGCTCAATCTGCTAAGGCTCCAGCCACGTACACCTAAGGTGGCGGGTTAGAATCCCCAGCCCAGGCCCGCCAAACAACAATGACGGCTGCAACCAAAAAATGGCCGGGTGTTGTGGCGGACGCCTGTGGTCCTAGCTACTTGGGAGGCGGAGGCAGGAGACTCGCTTGAGCCCAGGAGTTGGAGGTTGCTATGAGCTGTGATGCCATGGCACTCTACCCAGGGGGAATAGCTTGAGGCTCCATCTCAAAAAAAAAAAAAAGAAAGTAATGTGAGGGCTTAGCCATTTCTGCCCAGTTTGGAACTCTTCCATCAGGCAAGGTTTGTCCCAGGGCTCTGACCCCATAATCTGATGGCTCTTGCTGTCTAACCCTGCTTTCTACCTTTTAATTTCACAAGTGTCCTTCCCCAGTAAACCTTCTCTGCTCTTAACATCATCACAACGTTTTCTCGTGGAGAACCCAACATAACACAAGGGACATCAGACTGAAGTGAGGAAAGGGTGTTGTTATTTGTTTTATTTTGTTTTAATGCAGAGTGACATTGTGTCCTTGTTTTTTGTATTCTTATTCAACATTATAACTCCCAAATGTGAGAAATACTGTAACACTTAACCTCAAAGGAAGTTCATCAGATTTCCATGTTAATGTTTAGGTAGTAGAATTGGGGAGCTGCTCCATTTATTTTTTTGTAGCCTTTGCCTGTATCTGATAATATTTATTTATTTTTGTTTCCTAGCTTTCCCAGTAGAATGTAAGATCCGTACAGGCAGGGTCTTACTCTTGTTCTTCTTTTTTAATCATTATTAATGCAGTATCCACAGTGCTTCAAACTGTACCTATCACAGAGCGGGCATGCAGGCTATGTCTTAGATGAAAGACTTAACAGTTTGATTAGCAGCCTAGCAAGGATTTCTATGTCTTACCAGACAATAACAATGATCCAAAATATTACTGTCAAAGAAAGAAGAAATAAAATAAGGAATGTATGATGTAATACTATATAATTCAATAGCGTACATAGATAAGCACACATACATAAGAAAGCCTTGTATTATAATCATTTATGTATTTATTTAGAATCACTATGAGTAAGAAAACTATAGATGAAAACTAGTGTGTTATATAGACAAGTATGTTAGTATTGTTAAAATATTCAGAGTTAGATGGTTTTTAGAAAAGTTCAAACAAAGTAAGCTCTCTCAAATGAAGAAGTAGCACTGAAAAATTCTGGGTATTTTAAAACTGTATAAAAATAGTTTGTGTTTAGGGCAGCACCTATAGCTCAAAGGAATAGGGCACTGGCCCCACATGCTGGAGGTGGGGGGTTCAAACCCAGCCCCAGCCAAAAATTGCCATAATAATAATAATAATAATAGTTGGTGTTTAACAGGTTAAAAAGAGTTCAGTTCTATGAGCAGATAATTTTAAAGAGATTTTACAGATGAAAAAAGTGGGGTTTATTTTCTCGTATATAGCATAACCTATTCAAAAGCTAATATCTTAAAATCAACTTTATAGAGAGATGTTTTACATAAAATAAATTGCTTGTGCTTTAAGTATCCATTTCTTTAAAACCTGACAAATACACCCACCTACATAACTATGACAACAGGGAACAGAGAACATGTTATCATCACTCAAACAATTTCTCTGTGAGCTTTTCCTCCACCCTGGGTCCCCAGGTAGTAACTGCTTTACTTTTTCTCAATACATTTTACATTACTATTTTCTAGAAATTTGTATAAATTGAATATAAATATAATTAAAAATGAAATGGAAGCCTTGGAGAATATCCTAAAATCTCACAGAATACAGAGGAATCTTCATTCTGTGACCCATCATGAGCATTTCCATACATGAGTGAATTGGGATTCGGCACTGGAATTAGTACACTCCTCTGTATATTCACTCCTCTGTGTATTCAGATAGCAAGATATTGAATATAGGGAACTGAGAGTTTACAAAGTTATCAGAAGAGATGAAGAAACAAATTTAAGAGTGAAATTGTTAGAAGGTTTTCCCCAAAATCTATGGACATAATTTCTAACTATAAAGTTCCTATTTCTAGGATTAGCTGTACTGGGAATGGAAGCAAAGATGCAGCAGCTTCCAGGCAAAAAAGACTGGAGTGGGGACACCAAAGCCACTTTTCATTTTTTTTTTTTTTCTGGAACAGACCTTTGATTAACAGACAATGGAATCTAATGCAGAAAAGTGACCTTTCTTAAACAGTGTGACCTTTCCCTGTCAACCATCCCTCCTCTCTGGGTCCCCAGGTAGTGACTGCTTTGCTTTTTCTCAACATATTTTACATTACTATTTTCTAAGAATTTGTATAAATTGAATATACAATTTGGCAGCAAATGGCAATAGTCACAGGAAGATGGTATTCACCTTACATCCACTTTCCAAATCCATAGTAAGGGCATTCCACTGGATTATCTAAATAAAAATATCTGAACCTAGCTACCAAGAAATCTGTTGAATTAATCCATTCACTTAATGAATATAGATTGGAGGGAAGCACCTGTGCTTAGTGAGTGGGGCGCTGGCCCCATATACCACAGGTGGTGGATTTGAACTTGGCCCCAGTCAAACTGAACAAAAAAATAGTCAGGCATTGTGGCAGGTGCCTGTAGTCCCAGCTTCTTGGGAGGCTGAGCCAAGAGAATCATCTAAGCTCAAGAGCTAGAGGTTGCTGTGAGCTGTTATGCTACAGTGCTCTACAGAGGGTGACAAAGTGAGACTCTGTCTCAAAAAAAAAAATAATATAGATTGGAGAGGGACAGCAGGGAGAATGGTGCAGTGAAAGTAAGAATGGATGGAAATAATAAACAATATGTAACCAATCTAACATCCTTGGCCCTTCCCGTTAAATATCTGTTACAGCACTTTCCTTTTCCTGTGGAATCTAACAATGTCCTTTTGAATCCCCCAATGCCCTCTGGTTTGCGATCACACCATTGTTGATCACTCCTGGTTTAGAATGTAATTGGCTGTGGTAGTCACATCTGTGTGTGAAATCTTGAGTTTTCATGGTGTTGTACACATGAGGCTCTGAGACAACCAAAATGGGGCAAATCCAAAACTTGAATTGGAAATCAAACTTCCAATGGGATAAAGAAATTAAATCACATTATGACCTTTCCGTTTTGAAAAAGAAATTATGATTTCAAAAAGAAGCCTAAGCAGTCCCTGAACCAAAATGAGCAAAATAAGGATAACCTTGGAGAAGATAAATCTTTGTTCCTGTTTTAGGAACTTGACATTCACCTCAGGGTAATACCTATAATGAAAAACAGAGTATTCGGTCTGTTGAGATTTAACTGGTGTGATAAAGGAAAAGCCTCGACTGCATAAAAAATTTTATATTATTTTGTCAAAAAAAAGTGTTGTCTCACTTTGTCATTGACTATTAACTGAATCTTAAAATTTCAGTTGTGGTACCTGAAGGAAATGAGCTTTTAAAATAGTTCCCTCTTATAATAATATTTACAGGAACCAATGTTGGGTGAGCTGCCAGAATCCCATGGAGAGATACTGTTACATGAGAGACCGGTGCAGATGGGAAAAGTGAAATTGAGTAAAGAGACAACTTACCCAACGAAATTTCCCAAAGCTGTTGCCAGGAGACACACTGCATTCTTTTCTTTCCTTTTTTTTTTTTTTCTTATAATTTTTTGGGTAATTTTAAAGATGGATGAACTGTTTTCTAGTAATGAATGTACAGGGAGAAGAGTTTTGAAAGTAACTGGCTTTAAATTCTGTAGGTTTTGATAAAGTCTCACATGTTTTTGCAGCATTTAGACAAGATGGGCTTTTGCCCCTTATCTGATGACCATTGTCCAAATTGCTCTTTAGCTAGTTCCATAATTTTTGATCTAGTTGATGTAAATACTCTCTTTAATATTTTTTATAAAAACATTGCAAATGTGTCTAACCTTTGGTATTTACTTAATTTATTTTAGGAATAACCACTTAAAAATCTTAAAATTTAAAGGAAGGCATAGTACATGGGCCTCATCTAACTCAACAAATTTACAGGGTAAATAAATAGGGCCGAACAAAGATTAAGTGTCTTGTACAAGGGTATAGAGTGGAGTGGTGATAGAATTAGGTCCAGAATCTAAATCTGTGATTCTC
>CAUYQV010112745.1:0-22380 GCA_963574575.1 Galagoides demidoff
GCGCCTGTGGTCCCAGCTACTTGGGAGGCAGAGGCAGGAGACTCGCTTGAGCCCAGGAGTTGGAGGTTGCTATGAGCTGTGATGCCATGGCACTCTACCCAGGGGGATAGCTTGAGGCTCTGTCTCAAAAAAAAAAAGAAACCTTGAAATTTGTTTCCATTATATTCTTCTACTAATAATTACCTTTTTACGGGAGGTACCTGTGGCTCAGTGGGCAGGGCGCCAGCCCCATATACCGAGGGTGGTGGGTTCAAACCTGACCCAGCCAAACTGCAACAAAAAAATAGCCGGGCATTGTGGCAGGTGCCTGTAGTTCCAGCTACTTGGGAGGCTAAAAGAATCACCTAAGCCCAGAGGTTGGAGGTTGCTGGGAGCTGTGTGATGCCACGGCACTCTACCCAGGGTGATAAAGGTGAGACTCTGTCTCTACAATAAGTAATAATAGTAAATATTATTACTTTTTACTTGAGATTCTTTGAGTGAGTTTCTGTACCTTGTAACCCAATGGGCCCTTGATACATCATTATCCACAGAACACTGAGCACTCACTGTAACCGCATTTGAAGAAATAGGACAACAGCCGATTAATCAACTAATGTTTTGAACACCTACCAGGTGGACCAACCCGTGATGTAGAGTAGGGGATATAAAAAGAACTTATCTGTAGTTCTTAACCTCAGGGAGATGGTGATTTCATTTATTATGTATGCAAAATTTAGTTGGGGAAGAAAAACTGACACAGCACCAGGAGCAAATTTATGACACCACAGAATCAAGTGCTTAACCGAGTGGAGCAAATTGTGAGGGCAATATGAGTTAAGAAAAGGGGATTTAAAGAATTCATAAAAGAAGTAAAGGCTTAAAGTTACTTTCAGAGAACTGTCAGGATTTCGGTTAACTGAAAGGAGTAGGTAGAATACAAGTGTCCAGAGCTTGAGCAAAGGGTTCAGGATCGCTGGTGGGACTAGACTTTCCAGAAAGCCTCATCCAGGCTTTTTAAATTACTCTTTCCAGACTTTGTCTGAGATTCACGCTTTAGCCAACATTCCTTAGCTCTGAACACATTTCCCATCCTCATCTTTTCCCTCTTTTTTTTTTTTTTTCTTTTACATGCTTAAATGTAGACCATTCTTTGTAACTCTTTTTCTTGGCAGAATCCCGGCAAGAATGAGGGGATGGTGCTGTGGGGAGAAGGTTTGTGTCTCTGAGCTTAGGGGTTCTTCTGTGAGTTAGATGATTTCCCCAATGATTCCTCCTGTCTACAGTTCCTGGCATCCGACCTTCACTCCCTTGGCTGAGCATTGCATACAGTTCAGGGCACCTCCCTCTGCCACTCCCCCTTTCTCCTAGGCTCCCTTCCCCAGGAATTTCATCACATCCTAGAACAGCCAGAACATTTGTCGTCTATTTCTCTCAGTTAGTGTTTAACCAGACATCTGTTTTAAGGGATGGGCTGTACTGATGGAAGGAAGATTGATAGCCTGAAACTCAGAAAGACAATTTCTGCAGGGTAACTCCTTGTTCTTAGAGGACAGGAGGCCAGTGGCACAAAACGGAGACACAATGGGATCTGGCTTCACCTCCAAGGACACTTATCTAACCCATTTTAACCCTAGAGATTACCTAGAAAAATATTACAACTTTGGGTCCAGGCATTCTGCAGAAAACCAAATTCTCAGGCATCTTCTGAAAAATCTTTTCAAGATCTTCTGCCTAGGTAAGTGTCTGGTAGTGTGTCTGCCCTCTGAATATAAGTCGTTTAGAGAGAGTCTCAGGGCATGACTGTGTAGTCATGGTTACCTGACAGTTTTTTTTTTTTTTTTTTTGGCATCACCCACTTTTTTAGCTAGGATAAGTACTAATGTTGGTACAGGTATTTTATAGTTGACAAAATGCTTCTATACATGTATCCATTATCTATTTAGTTGTGTAAAAGGGAAACCAGAGGACCTACCAGGCCATCCTTAAGTCTACATTAATTTGCTAGGTGATGGGAGTGAGTCTTTTAAGCTCAATGGACCACTTACATGGAGATTCTAATACTGTGCCCTATTTAGATCCTAACTCGAGGGACTGTTGTGAATATGCATGAGACAAAAACCTCCCAATACATGAAGAATTGAGTGCTTTTAGGACAAAGACATTGTATAAATTTTTTTTTAAATTAACTTCGCCAAAAGTATTCCTTAATAGATTTTACATTCTCTGGGTAACAGCCTTCCTGAATCACTGGTCTGTTCACCAGATGCAAATCTTTTTTTTCCTTCTCCCAGACTTGAAAATAGTCCAACAGCCTGCCTCCACCCTGAATCAGGGAATGCAAAAAGGGAAGACTTTTTTTCTCTTTGACTTTACATTTTATCCATGTTTAAGATTTTTTAAACTGAGGGGCTTTATTTAATTTGAGTGAGGCATTTTGGGGTATTTTTGATGTTTGTATTTTCTTTTTTTTTTTGAGACAGGAGCCTCAAGCTGTCCCCCTGGGTAGAGTGCTGTGGCATCTCAGCTCACAGCAACCTCCACCTCCTGGGCTCAAGCAAGTCTCCTGCCTCAGCCTCCCAAGTAGCTGGGACCACAGGCGCCTGCCACAACGCCCAGCCATTTTTTGGTTGCAGCCGTCATTGCTGTTTGGTGGGCCCGGGCCAGATTCGAACCTGCCACCTTGGGTGTACGTGGCTGGTGCCTTAGCCACTTGAGCTACAGGCGCCGAGCCAAGCATTTTAATCTTAAGAGAAGAGAAATCATAAACTTTGGGTGAGATAAAAAGTAAAAAAAAAAATGAGAAGTGAAGAATAGACACGGTAATATTCACATCATAGAATGGTGAGTCAAGAGAGAATATCTGGCCTACATATAATTTTTTAAAATAATCCTAATATCTTCAAATGTATTCAGATAGTGCAAAGTGAAAAGTGAAGTAAATCCTTAACTCTCAACGTAAGTAGTCAACAGATAATGTCTAATTTTGATAATTAAATAAATAAGAGTGTAAGTATGTAATTTAGATAACGTAGTCATCCTGGGAAGAAAAAAAAGCAATGTAGTAAGAATAGCTACTGTTTTCTCCGGGGAGCACAAAAGGGAATGGGGGTAAAGAGCTTCCTTAACACAGTAAGCTCTTCTATATGATTTGATTTTTAAATACCATATCCATGTATCATTTTGAAAACGGTTTTAAATTTACTGTTTAAAAAAGCAAATAGCTCTTCACTATTTTCAGTAATAAAATAAATTACTCTTCATTCATTTATAGTTTAAGTCAATGAGTTTTTACTTATAATAGTGGTCAGACACTGAATAAAACTTGGCTTTTGCCATGAATGATGAAGGCTTCCAACTTCCATTAATTGGTTAATCAATACTTAATTTTAAAAACACTTTTTCATAGTTTTTTCAACAAATTTAATAAACACTTAAAATGGAAGTTATGTTAAGAGATAGGGAGAGGTATAAACCTACCTATCATGTACCATGAACACTATTTGTGTGGTGGGCACAGTAATAGCCCATGCTTAATGACTTCAGCATTATAAAAGCTATCCATGTAACCAAAACATTCGTACTCCCTTAATATTTAAAATTAAAAAGAAGTTATTTAATGTTAAATCTTTAACATCAATAGCTACAAGTATACTAATACTAAGCTCAATATTTTTTAAGGTTAAAATGTTTTAATTAAACAATCTTGTGTATGATATATGTAAGGCATCTGAACCAATGAATGTAAACATAAAGAACATTCGATTCTGAATTAGCAAGCTAGTAGATGATGATAATGGTGTGGATAATTTTTAAAAAGAAGACACGCCATAAATCATTAATATTTGGTTTTGAAGTGTATGTATATACATTCTTGAATAGATTTGTTTTTGTGTATCTGCATGCCTGTGGACTTGGGACAGAGAAGGACATACAAACTCATCGCTTCTCAGACAAAATGATGCAATCACAAAGCGAGGCTCCAAATCAAACAAAGTGGCAATTTTTCTTGGCTTCCCTAACCCATCCCACTGTTAATCCAGGGTGAAAATACTGCATCCTTTCATACAGACAAAAACAGCAAAGTATTTTTCTAAAACAGACATCAACATTGATGTGAGATTAATTTTAAATCACACTGTATTTGCCAATGTCAATGGTGAGATAGTATTTAGAAGTCCCAAGACAATACCATACAGAAAGGTTTTTAAGCTTCTTTTCTTAATTAAAATTTACAAGTTCAGTGTAATTCTTTCAAGGACTGGGCCAGACTGAGCATCCCTAAACCAGAAATCTAAAACCTGACATGCCTCAAAATCTACAATTCCACATACAAATACTTAATTTTGTTTCAAGCATAAAATTGTTTAAAGTATTGCATAAAATTACCTTCACCAAAAATAAATTAAAAAAATTAACTTTGGGCTGTATGTATGAGGTATGTATTATATATAAAACAAATATATTTCATGTTTAGACTTGGGCCCCATCTCCAAGATATTGCATTGTATACACGCAAATATTCCAAAATCCTACAAAGTCCAAAACCTTGGGCAGCACCTGTGGCTTAGTAGGTAGGGCACTGGCCCCATATGCTGGAGGTGGTGGGTTCAAACCCAGCCCTGGCCAAAAAAAAAAAAAAAAGTGGGTAGGGCGCTGGCTCCATATACTGAGGGTGGGAGGTTCAAACCTGGCCCTGGCCAAACTGCAACAACAACAAAAATAGCCGGGCATTGTGGCAGGTGCCTATAGTCCCAGCTACCTGGGAGGCTGAGGCAAGAGAACTGCCTAAGCCCAGGAGTTGGAGGTTGCTGTGAGCTGTGACACCACAGCACTCTACCAAGGGCAACAAAATGAGACTCTTGTCTCAAAAAAGAAAAAAGAAAGTCAAATACTTCTTCTGGTCCTAAACATTTCAGATAACAGATACTCAAATTATACTTACTTGTGTTACTACTTTATGTGCATATCAAATTAGATAACTTATATTAGTTTTAATAGATTTCATTTATTTCCTTTTCTGAGACTATTTTCTAAAATGTAGCTAATTTCTGTCTCACACTGTTGCTATTGGTATCAAACAAAGTAATATATTCAGAACATCTGATATATGGTAGCTGGTCAAAAAAATATTCTATTTCCCTTTTTGTCCCCACAGGTACCTTGGTACATGTTAAAGTCTAATTTGGTAATTGATTCAAATTAATTCATTCAATAATTAAATAGAGTCCTAAACAGGTATCAATACAGGGGAAACTATAACGTATAAACCATACAAATAAGAAAACAACTCGAAAGAAAGGAACAGAATAAACAGAAAGAGTATGTAAATGAATATATAAATGACAAATACACAAGAAAAGATGCTTAATTTCACTGACAATCAAGAAAAATACGAACTTTAAAAATGAGAAACATTTCCTCAGAGTAAAAAAAACTTCCAAGGCCTGATACTACCAAGCATTGGTGAGCACAAAGTGAAATGGAGATCATTAATCACTGCCTTTTTTTTTTTTTTTGGGACAAAGTCCCACTGTCACCCTGGGGTTGAGTGCCTTGGTGTCGTCATATCTCAGAGCAACCTCAAACTCCTAGGCTCACGCGATCCTTTGACCTCAGCTTCCCAAGTAGCTGGGACTACAGGCACCTGCCACAATGCCTGGCTACTTTTTCTATTTTAATTGAGACAGGGTCTCACTCTTGCTCAGGCTGGTCTTGAACTCCTAAACTCAAGTGATCCACCTGCCTCGGCCTCCCAGAATGCTACAATTACAGGCATGAGCCACTGAGCCTAGCCAATCATTGCTTCTGAATCAAAGATTGTAACAGCCACTTCAGACATTCTTATCTAGAAAAATCAAACATACACATTCTCTGTAATCCAAAAATTCTACTTCTCAGGCCAGGCACAGTGGCTCATGCCGATAATCCTAGCACTCTGGGAGGGAAAGGCGTGTAGACTGCCCGGAGCTCACATTATGGAGACCAGCCTGAGCTAGAGCATGACCCCGTCTCTAAAAATAGCTGGTTGCTGTAGAGGGTGCCTGTAGTCCCAGCTACTCAGAAGGCTGAGGCAAGAGAATCGCTTGAGCCCTACAGCTGGACGTTGTTGTGAGCTATGATGCCACAGGACTCCACCGAGGATGACAAAGTAAGAGTCTGTCTCAAACAAAACAAAACAAACAAAAAAACACTAAGGCACAGAGGGAGACTCTGTCTCGAATAAATAAATAAATACAACTTGCTGATAAAACTTATAAAAAGTAGAATATAATGCATGTTAGAAATGAGGAAAAGAATTGTGATCTTAAATATCTTCTGCATAATCATTAAAATGACAACTTTGCTCTGTACTTGCTTATTTCCAATTTGATAGCTAAACTATCACTAAAACGTTTGTGTGAACACTGAAAAAAATAAGTAAAAAGTACGAGTCCTAAAATAAGCCAACTAACCTGTATGGGTTCTTCTATGTCTCTGAAGCTCATCACTTCTTGTGAATCTTTTGCCACAAAACATCCAGTTGCATATAAAAGGTCTTTCTCCAGTATGCCAGCGAAGATGTGCTCGTAGGTGAGATGTTTTGCCATAAACTTTTCCACATCCTTCAATATGACAGATATGCTGTTTCTTTTTTCCTGGTTCATTACTGCCTCTAACAAAAACAAAAACCAAACAGACATTTAATTACATTCCCAAACACTAGACTTATAATTATGAAAAAAATAAAAAAGAAACAAGGTGATTAAATGTTGCTTTTCTGAATAAGTTTGTTTGACCATGATGCTATAATCACAGCTAAAGATTAGAAAAATTTCCATTAAAAGGAAAAATAAAACAAGTCTGTGTACTAAAACAGAAAAATGCTATAAAAATGTCTTAATCTGAAGAGTTTATGCTCTACTATGGACTTCATGTTTTTTCCCTCATCAGCTCTTCCCTTGAGGAAAAAAAATCTCTTTAGCTTTTCAAGGCACTTTAAAATTCTCCTTTAAAATACTAAAAAGATGGCAACTACAGTATAAGGTGCAGTTTTACTTTCAGCAGGACAGTCTGAGGAGTTCCATGAATCTGCTTCCCACTGAAACTGGTGAAACTTATAAATAACAAAAAATATGATTTAAAATCTCTAGAAATGGCTCAGCGCCTATAGCACAGTGGTTATGGCACCAGCCACATACACTGAGACTGGCAGGTGTGAACCTGGCCCGGGCCAGCTAAACAACGACATCTGCAACAAAGAAATAGCCAGGCATTGGGGCAGGCACCTGTAGTCCCAGCTATTTGGGAGGCTGAGGCAAGAGAATCAAGAGTTTGAGGTTGCTGTGAGCTGTGACACCACGGCATTCTACTGAGGGCAGTATAGTGAGACTTTGTCTCAAAAATAAATAAAATATAAAAAGTCTCTGGAAATGGTCCTATGAACAAATAATAGCAAATAAACAGTTACTCAAGAAGATCACACAAAACTCTGTAAGAACAGTAGGGTCTGTGATATGTGAACCAATATTCCTTCCCTCCTCTCTACCATCTCCAAGACATAGAACAAGCTTTCCTCTCTTCTCACTTCCCAGTCAAAGAGCTATCTACCCCAGGAGGGCTAGGATATCTGCATTTCTCATCCTGACCCCAGTAACATGTGGTTGAGACTAAGTTCCAGGCAAGAGTGCCTGAAACCTAGCCCTTAACCTTGGACACAGGCTCTACCTTGGATGTGGTGTGATTAAAAATTGCTGATTGCTCTTGACCTTGTGCATTTTTAATTCACCAAGTGTAGGTTCTAAACCCAGAAAGGCAAGCTGAGAAGACTTGAGGGTACTGCTGTTCCTTCCACCAAGTGGTCAGCTCCTAAGGCAGAAGTATCACCCAGAGAGAAATGTATCACTGTCTCAAACCCTAGCTAGAGAGCCATGACCCAGAAATTTAGGCCACACCCTAAAACAGAATTCAAAATCTCTTCCCAAAGGAACAGGCTCTATTTGCTACAGAGTGAGAAGTTCAAACTTAAGGGTACTCTCAAAAAGACTGGAGATTACTGCAAAAGGTAAATGGGAGACTAATAGACTGGTTGGAGATAGGGGCTAAACTGCAGGCTGGCTATTTTGCCAGAGAGCAGCAAAGAAAGAGACAGTTCAAAGAAGCCTTCCTGGGGTCAGAATAAATGTGTTTTAAACACTGGGATTCTTAGAAAGTTCAACAAAATTAACAAACCTTTATGCTACACTGACAAAGCGAAAAAAAGAAGACTGAAATTAATAGAATCAGAAATGAAAGAGGCAACATCACTACCAACCTTGCAGAAATAAAAAGAATTATAAAGGACTACTCTGAACAATTCTATGCCAATTACTTAGATAACTAAGATGAGGAGGATTAATTCCTAGAAAGATAAAGTGACTCAGGAAGAGTTAATCAGAATAAACCTATACAGGTAAAGAGACTGAATCAGTAATTAAAACTACTCACAAGAAAAACAGCTTCAGGCAGCGCCTGTGGCTCAAAGGAATAGGGCACTGGCCCCAAATGCTAGAAGTGGCAGGTTCAAACCCAGCCCCGGCCAAAAACCGCCAAAAAAAAAAAAAAAAAAAAGCTTCACGGTTAAATTCCATAAAACACTTAAAAGTATTAACACCAATTCTTCATAGTCTTTCAAAAAATAAAACTGGAGAGAATACACTTTCTGTGAAGACCAAAACTAGAAAAAGACAAAAATTACAAAAAAGGAACACCACTGACCAATAACTCTTGAGTATGGATGCAAAATAACTAGTAAACTGGACCCAGTAACATTAAAATTATTATACACTATGGCCAAATTAAATATATCACAGGAATGCAGAAGTGCTGGAATATATCTGACAATCAATTAATATAACATACCATATTAACAGAATAAAAAACAAAAGCCCAATTATCAACTTAACAAATGCACACCAAACATTTGACATAATCCAATGTCCTTTCACAAAAATATTCAGAAAAATAGGAATAGAGGGAGTTTCCTCAACTTGATTAAGGGCTCCAGAACTAACATACTTACGCTTTCCCCTAAAGTAGAAACAAAACAAAGATGTGTAATTTTGCCAGTTCTTTTCAAAACTGTACTGAAAGATCTACACAGGGCAATTAGGTAAGAAAAAGAAACAGAACTCCTCCAGAATAGAAAGGAACAATAAAACGATGTCTATTTACAGATGCCATAACGTTATATATAGAAATACCCAAAAATCGCTTGGCGCCTGTCACTCAAGTGGCTAAGGCGCCAGCCACATACACCTAAGGTGGTGGGTTCAAATCCAACCTAGACCTGCCAAACAACAATGATGGCTGCAACCAAAAAATAGCTGGGCATTGTGGCAGGCACCTTGTGGTCCCAGCTACTTGGGAAGTGGAGGCAGGAGACTCGCTTGAGCCCAGGAGTTGGAGGTTGCTGTGAGCTGTGATGCCACCGCACTCTACCCATGGGAACAGCTTGAGGCTCTGTCTCAAAAAAAAAAAAAAGAAATACCCAAAAATCTAGTTAAACTATTAGTACTAATAAAAGAGAATTTAACAGGGTGGCACCTGTGGCTCAGTGGGTAGGGCACTAGCCCCATATACTGAGGGTGACAGGTTCAAATATGGCCCTGGCCAAATTGCAACAACAATAACAAAAAAATAGCCAGGCACTGTGGTGGGCACCTGTGGTCCCAGCAACTCAGGAGGCTAAGGCAAAAGAATTGCCTAAGCCCAGGAGCTGGAGGTTGCTGTGAGCTGTGTGATGCCACAGCACTCTACCAAGGGCAATAAAGTGAGACTCTGTCTCTACAAAAAAAACAGTTTAACAAAAGTTGTAGGATACAAAATTAACATATAAAAATCAGTGTATTTCTATACATGTGAATGAATCAATAAACAGTTCCATTTACAATAGGATCAAAAAGAAAAAACTGGAATAAATTTTACGAAAATGTTAAGTCTTATACTCTGAAAACTATAAAATGTCAATGAAAGAAGTTAGAGAAGAACTAAATAAACAGGAAAAACATCCTGTGTGCATGAGTCAAAAGACACAACGTTGTTTAAGTTGGCAATAATCGCCAAACTGATCTACAGATTTAATACAATTACCATCAGAATACCACCTGGCTTCTTAGTAAAAACTGGTAAACTGAATCTAAAATTCGTATGGAATTGCAAATGTCCCTCAATACCCAACACAATTCTGAAGAATAACAAAGTGGGAAGACTCACATTTCCTAATTCCAAAATTATTACAAAGCCAAAGTGAACAATGAGTGTGGTATGGGCATAAAGACAGACATACAAATTGATAGAATAGAATTGGGAGTCCAGAAATAATCTCATATATCTGTGGTCAACGGATTTTCAACATGGATGCCAAGACCATTCAATGTGGAAAGAATAGTTTTTTCAGCAAATGTTACTAGAGGGACCCTTACCTAACATTATACACAAAATTAAGCCTGAATTGATAAAAGATCTAAATATAAGAGCAAAAACTATAAAACATTCCCCCAAAATACAAAAACAAAGAAACCCCTAGGAATCTCCATGACCTCAGAATTGGCAATGAATTCAACACCAAAAGTGGAAGCAATAAAAAAAAAAAAAAAAAAGAAAAACCTAGACTTCAGGCTCGGTGCCTGCGGCTCAAGTGGGTAAGGCACCAGCCACATACACCTAAGGTGGCAGGTTTGAATCCAGCCCGGGCCCCCCAAACAACAATGATGGTTGCAAGTAAAAAAAAAATGGCCGGATGTTGTGGCGGGCGCCTGTGGTTCCAGCTCCTTGGGAGGCTGAGGCAGGAGACTCGCCTGAGCCCAGGAGTTGGAGGTTGCTGTGAGCTGTGATGCCACAGCACCCTACCCAGGGGGACAGCTTGAGGCTCTGTCTCAGGGAAAACAAAAAAAACTAGACTTCAAAATTAAAACCTTTTGTGTTTCAAAGGATGCTAATAAGAAAGCATGAAAATAATCTGAACAGGGCGGCACCTGTGGCTCAGTGAGTAGGGTGCCGGCCCCATATACCAAGGGTGGCAGGTTCAAACCTGGCCCTGGCCAAACTGCAACCAAAAAATAGCCGGGTATCGTGGCGGGTGCCTGTAGTCCTAGCTACTCTGGAGGCTAAAGCAAGAGAATCGCCTAAGCCCAGGATTTGGAGGTTGCTGTGAGCTGTGTGATGCCAAGGCACTCAAACCAAGGGTGATAAAGTGAGACTCTGTCTCTAAATAAATAAATAAATAAATAATCCAAATAGGCTCAGCACCTATAGCTCAAGCAGCGAGGGCACCAGCCACACACACTGGAGCCCACGGGTTTGAATCCAGACTGGGCCCGCCAAACTACAACTACAACTACAACCAAAAAAAAAAAAAAGAAAGAAAGAAAGAAAGAAAAGCCAGGTGTTGTGGCGGGCACCTGTAGTCCCAGCTACTTGGGAGGCTGAGGCAAGAGAATTGCTTAAGCTCAAGAGTTTGAGGTTGCTGTGAGCTGTGAGGCCATAGCACTCTACCGAGGGAGACAGCTTGAGACTCTGTCTCAAAAAAAAAAAAAAAATCCGAACAATGGGAGACAATATTTGCCAATATATCTGATATCTGATAAGGGACTTGTATCTAGATTATATAGAGATAAAATTCAGTAATAAAAAGACAAATAACACAAAAGATCTAAATAAACGTTTCCCCAAAGATATACCAATAGTCAAAAAGCACATGGAAGGATAGTTCAATATCAGAAAAATGTAAATCAAAACCACCCATCTGAGATATCACTTCAGATCCACTAGGACAGGACAATCAAAAAGTCAGATAATGACAAGCACTGGTGATGATGTAGAGAAACGGGAACTCTTGATATCCCGGTGGTGGCAATATATAAAACAGTGCAGCCCTTCTAGAAAACAGTCCTCAAATAGTTAAACTCAAGAGCTGGCAATACCATTTCTAGGTATATGAACATGAGAAAAAATAAAAATACATGGAGGAGGTTTGGTAAGCTCTCACGTAACAAGTGCAATGTAGGATACAGGGCACACCTTCCGGGTGAAAGGCTCAACTACAACTTGGACTTTAACCTAACAAATGCAAACAATGTAACCTAATCATATGTACCCATATATTAATCTGAAATTAAATAAATAAATAAATATCGCAAAAAAAAACAAAAAAGAAAATATATGCCCATACAAACACTTCAATGTGAATGTTTACAGCAGCATTACTGATAATCATCAATGAGTGAAAAAAACTCAAATGTCTATCAAGTGGTAGGAAAAACAAAATTATCCATGCAATAGCATATTATTTATCCATAAAAAGGAATGAAGTACTGATCATGCTATAATATAGCCTGAAACTTGAAAACATCATTGCAGGCTCGGCGCCTGTGGCTCAATCGGCTAAGGTGCCAGCCACATACACCTAAGGTGGCGGGTTCGAATCCCCAGCCCCGGCCCGCCAAACAACAATGATGGCTGCAACCAAAAAATGGCCGGACATTGTGGCGGGCGCCTGTGGTCCCAGCTACTTGGGAGGCAGAGGCAGAAGACTTGCCTGAGCCCAGGAGTTGGAGGTTGCTGTGAGCTGTGATGCCATGGCACTCTGCCCAGGGGGATAGCTTGAGGCTCCGTCTCAAAAAAAAACAAAAAAAAAAACAAAAAAAACCCCATCATTGCAAATGAAAGAAGCCAGTCCCCAAAGACCACATATATGATTCCACTTGCATGGACTATCCGGAATAGATAAATCTACAAAGACAGAAGTTAGTTTAGTGGTTCCCTACGATGGTAAGGTTGAGCAAGCACTGTTTTAAAGGATAGAAGATTTTGTCTGGGGATGACAAAAAATTTCTCAAATTGATTATAGTTACAGCTACACAATTCTGTGAATATATTTACTTAAAAACCACTGAAATGTACACTTTACATGGGTGAATTATATGATGAGTTTTATATCAATAAATGTGTAAAACTTTTGCATTATATATGAAAAAGGAAAACTATAGTAGAATCTCTGTGAGTTGACTACCCAAAGGACTGTAATAAGCTGGTCAATATACAGAGGTTGTCACATATGGAACAGGCCTTAGTAGATGTGGTGCATGGTCTAAGAAAATTAGGTCAACTTAAGGACTCAGTCAATGTAGGGAGGTGGTCAGCTATGGAAGTTCTGTTATTTTTTAAAAGTGTAACACACAGGGCAATGCCTGTGGCTCAAAGCAGTGGGGCACCGGCCCCATATGCCAGAGGTGGCAGGTTCAAAATCAGCCTGGGCCAAAAACTGCAAAAAAAGTGTACGGCACAAGGCAGAGGACCACTGAAATCCCATTCCTAAAATAACCCAAATAACCCAACTTGATTCCCTTACTAACATTATATCTCAACTTCTGAGCTACAAAAGTGACCAAGTACCTAATCAACAACTTGGCTTTAACTACTACAGTACTGTGCCTTTCATAGAGTGAACTAAAAACAGAGCACTTACCTTCCTTCTCCTTCCCTACAATTAGGACAGGAACAGGCAACTCTTCGAAGCCTCTTGCCGGGTTGTACCTCTTGATCAGAAGTCTGCTGGCCTTGCTGCAAATGCACTTGTGTGAGTTGGTCAGGACTAACAGCACCTATCGTTGCATTAGCAATTCCTCCAACTGCTACCGTTACAGGGGCTATTGTAGCTTGTTGGACTTTTACTCCATCTTGTCCTTGCTGCTGACCTAAAAAGAACAGAAAAAAAAATATTATATGTTTTCTACTTCTAAAGGAATGATAAAAAATTCAAGTAGACATTTTAAAGCTAACACATTAGTCTTAATAATCTGTATGAAGTACAGAAAGTAAAGGGGTTACTGTGCCAATCTTCCTAAAATATAATATTCTTACCTTAATAGCTCAGGTTGCTACTTCAGGTAATAAAAACATACATGAATCATTTAACCTTCTTTGTGTCTTAATTTTAATTTCTCTCTCCATCTATAAAATGAAGATAATAATACTCCCCTCTCTACCTGCCTCACCAAAGTACTATAAGGACTCACGAGATATTTGAAAAGGACTTTCCCTTGGATGAGAGATACTATATATCTACAAAGCATTATTACCATTTCCACGGTAAGCAACACATCGCTTTCACTAAAGTCACTAAATAAAAGATTAAGTTTTACAGACATTTCTCATTTCTAAATAATTTACGTATATACTTCTTTATTGATTGGCCATTTTTTTTTTTTGAGACAGGAGCCTCAAGCTGTCCCCCTGGGTAGAGTGTCGTAGCATCACAGCTCACAGCAAGCTCCAACTCCTGGGCTCAAACGAGTTGAGCCTCCCAAGTAGCTGGGACCACAGGCACCTGCCATAACGCCTGGCTATTTTTTGGTTGCAGCCATCATTGCTGTTTGGCGGGCCCAGGCTGGATTCGAACCCACCACCTTGGGTGTACATGGCTGGAGCCTTAGCCACTTGAGCCACAGGCACTGGGCCTTGATTGGCCATTTTTAAGTGTTTTATTAAATGTACAACCACCTATAATTTTAATACATTATTCCTATAATCGTACAAAGACATTTCACAATATTACTTTATTCACTCACTTTATATAGCTTAGATTTCATCTCTCAGGTTAATACATATACTAAGCTTGGCTTCTATGTTTACGGAAAAATATAATAAATATAAAATATGACCAAAAAATATGTATTTCCATGGCTTAACTATTATAAAGTACAATGCCATATAATTACCTGTTCATTCTCACAGTTCTACATTCTATCAGATGTGAGAATATCAAGTATGTAAATGAACTGAAAACACCAATTTAGAAAGGAAGCTTCCACCTCAGTTGATAAAAGGATTAAATGAAATTGATTTTTTATAAATCTTTATCACAGTGCCTGGCACAGAACCGTTCATTACGTGTTAGTTATTATTACTATTAGCAGCCATTGAGTTGGGTGGCAATACAAGAATAAAATATGCCAGCAGCACCTGTAGCTCCGTGGGTAGGGTGCCGGCCACTACACCCAGGCTGGTGGCTTTGAATCCAGCCCAGGTGAGCTAAACAATGACAACTGCAACAAAAAAATAGCCAGGCACTCTGGTAGGCACCTGTAATCCCAGCTACTTGGGAGGCTGAGGCAAGAGAATAGCTTAAGCTCAAGATTTTGAAGTTGCTGTGAGCTGTGAAGCTACAGCACTCTACGGAGGGCAACCTAGTAAGACTTTGTCTCAGAAAAACAAACAAACAAACAAACAAAAAACTTGGAGAGCCTTTCTTTAACTCTAAAATATTAACACTGACCTCCTTAAAGGTCTACTTTGAAGAGTGGTTCTGAAAATCAAGTTGATTTTCCATGGGTAAAAGATATATAAACTATAAGGTAATACATAATTGTAAAGTATAATGATTCTGTCTCAGTGTGTCTTGTGAGCACACGTTCAGTAAAACCAGATCCCATAAGGATGACCATGGCTAAGCAAACTATTCCAATTACCTTTGTGCCTAGAAGCACAGCAATACACATACTCTCAGTTCACTGCAAAAAAATTCAATTCTAGAAATGGGAGTTCTGTCTGCATAGGCACTACACAAGTCTTCACCACACATTCCCCATGGAGATATAGGCATTTTAGGTTGGCAAATATTCTTCACATCGCCTGAGGTCATAAGGTATTTCTGGCCACAATTTTTCCAGCTACTACAGTGTATTCATACAACATTTGGTCCTTTCTTTCAGGTTGCAAAAATATTTAAAACAATCTTTATTATGTTAAAGAACTGCTAGGGATTTTTGATCCTTCAGATCTCTTGGCCATTTCCTAGGCATACTTCCATATTATCAGCATTTATTAAACAACTTGGCAAGTTATTTCAATGAATTAATACTAGGCAAAATATATTTGAGCTTTTATTTTTAAACCTGATAACTGACTTCTTCACCTAGTTGTCCTACAGACAGCTTGAGTTCAACATACTATTTTTCTTTCATTTCCACTGCTACTAATAAGCCATCAAACCACAGCAAGACTGCCAATGTCCTGTTTAACTGCATCAAACTTTCAGAGCTCATGTTGTATTAGTCTCTTCCTTTGCTCACTCTTTTCCTGATATACTGGCCTTTCGGCCCTCAAACAAATCAAGCTCATTCCCTTCTCAGGGCCTTTGCACACACTCTCCACTCTGGGTAGGAATGCCACTGTACCCACATCTTGGCATAGTTGATTTCTTATTAATATTCCAGTCTCACTTCAAATCTCTCCTCTTTAGAAATGCCATTCCTGGGTGGCACCTGTGGCTCAAAAGGGTAGGGTGCTGGCTCCATATGCCAGAGATGGTGGGTTCAAACCCAGCCCCGGCCAAATAAAAAAAAAAAAAAGAAGAAGAAAGAAATGCCATTCCTGACCACACCAATGAAAAGTGTTCTCCTTATATATCTCCATATCGTTTCCTAATTTTGTCTTGTTTGTCTTTTTACTATTTTTTTTTCCTGTCTTCACCTCCCCTGTCATGTGGGCAGGTATCCTACCTATTACATTCACTGTTGAATCTCTAGTATCTGAAAAAAGGATCAAAGCATAGTAGCCACACAATAACATATGCTTAATAAAAAAAAAATTAAAGTTTAAAAATGAATAACAAATTTATTTTCCAATTTTGCTTCTACGAATGGCCTTGTTCTCATTATTACTCACACTCAAAACCTTAAAATGTAGGATGGGCACAGTGACACACACCTGTAATCTTAGCACTCTGGGAAGCCTAGGGAGGTGGATAACTCGAGGTCAGGAGGTCAAGTTCAGCCTGAGCAAAAGCAAGACCCTATCTCTACTAAAAATAGAAAACTTAGCTGATCATAGTGGTGGACACCTATAGCCCATTCCAGCTACTAGGGAGGCTGAGGTAGGATTGCTTGAACCCGGCTTGGTGCCTGTGGCTCAAGTGGCTAAGGCGCCAGCCACATACACCTAAGGTGGCGGGTTCGAATCCCCAGCCCCGGCCTGCCAAACAACAATGATGGCTGCAACCAAAAAAAAATAGCCAGGCATTGTGGGGGGTGCCTGTGGTCCCAGCTACTTGGGAGGCTGAGGCAGGAGACTTGCCTGAGCCCAGGAGTTGGAGGTTGCTGTGAGCTGTGATGCCACAGCACCCTACCCAGGGGGACAGCTTGAGGCTCTGTCTCTAAAAATAAAATTAAATTAAATTAAAAAAATTAAAAAAAAAAAAAAAAAGATTGCTTGAACCCAAGACTTTGAGGTTGCTGTGAACTAAGCTGACACCAGTGCACTCTAGCCTGGGGCAACAAAGTGAGACTGTCTCCAAAACAAAACAAACCCCTAAAATGTTAACTTTGAGGCGACTTCTTTACCCACTACACCCAGTGACTGTCAAGTTATAAAGGTGCATCCATTTTTCTTTTGGCAGGATCATCACTCTGATCCAGGCCTTTGTTACTTTGTGCCTTTATTAGCCTTAATGGATTCTTCCCTCCTATCTGATCCTTCAAACTTCTGCCAAAAGTCAAAAAGTGGTGCTCTGATCATCTCACATCCATGCTCAATAACTTTCACTCATTCTCCACTGAACAAAGTCCAGCAAAGTACTCACCACACAGACTTAGCTCTAGGTTCACAAACTTATTCCTAATGACTAAATCCAAGTGTGCATTTTCTCAGTGAGCATTATAAAATTGGTCTGCTGCATTTGACACCATTGACCACTACTTTCTTCTTGAAGCTAACAGCCAAACTCCTCTGAAACCTCTTCTGTTAACTCTTTTTTAAAATCACCAGTTAAATCTAAATTTATGTCACATTCTTAAGATTTATCCACCCTGGTTCCCTTTACTTCTCATCTCTCATTCTCTCCTCAAACCACTGAAATTAAACATATATCATGAATCATGCAGAAGTAACTAATGATTTCTTTGTTGGTAAACCCAAAGATACCCTTCCCCTTGGTATTATTCCAATTCTCTGGAGCCCTGCAGCTGCCAATTACACTCTCTCTGGCACTGTTCTCTTGCTTGGGCTTCACTCATACTGCTTCCCTGGGGTTCTTCCTCCTCCTCCTCCTCTGACCAACCCCTGCAATGTTCCTGCCAGGCTACTCTCCAGGGTTCTGACTTCCCATTCTAATTCTCATCCTGGATGATCTCATCTACTTTCATAACTTGTAATAATACCAAGTGTAAGCTGATGTCTCCCAAATTTATACCTTCTAGTCAGGAGTGTCATACTCTTACTGTCATTTGCCAGGGAACAGTTCCACCCCAGATTCCTCACAAGCAATCTAAGAACCAGGCAGGTTAACTCACTTTCCTAATCTAGCTCTTTCTCATTAATCAAACAGAAAACTTGGAAGTTGTTCTTGACTCCCCTCCATCTCCTTCATCCTCCACAACCGAAGCAGCTATTATTTTATATCTACTATGTGGTAAGAAACATTACTGGATGCTTTACATGTATTATTTCACTTACTCCTCATATCCCTATGGGCTGAGTACTGTGTCCCAATTTTAAGATGAGGAAATTAAGGTTCTGAGGATACATGAAACATCCAGGGTCACAAAATGGATAAGTGACAGAGCTGGGATTTGAACCTGGATCTAGCAAACTCCAAGGGCTTTCTGTTGTATGTATTACTTATGTTAATCAGAGATCCCTGCTGAGCCTATGTCTTCAAAGTATCTCAAATTTGTCAGTTTTCTCCATCTCTACTACTTGTGCACTAGTGCAGAGACTTATTATTACCACTACATTGCCCCTCCCAATCTCCACAATGCAGATTTGGTTTCCCCAAAAATCAATGAGCCCTCCATACATTCATAATAAGGTCAACAATTCTTAGCATAAAGCTTTGCATAATCCAGCTCTTGCTTACTTTTATAGCTTCATCTTTTGGCATTCTTCCTCTACTCCTGCTCTCACCACCACCTACAGTGAACTCCAATTTCCTTTAATATTCCACCTTTGATTGTTCCTGGGCCTCTGAAAAATATAGCTAGAATCCACCATGTTCTTCCACCCCAAATCTCCATATCTCTTGGTCTGGCTAAAGACTATTCTTACAGAATTCAGTTCATATGTTATCCCTTTAGAAAGACTTCCAGATAAGTTCCTCTCGGAGTCTGGGTCAGGTAGCTCCTCCCTACTTTCCCATAATATCAAAATTTTATTATCACAATGGACAAGCTGTAATGGTGACTGTATACAGGAAATATATGCTTGTCTTTCCAGCCTCCCTTCATTTTCAATTCCTAGAAATGTATTGCCTGTATATGTTACACTTATGAACACAGGATTAAGTCCAAGTGTTGTCACTGTTAAAATTGTGAGTACAAGAATTTCTCCTGAAGTGTAACTTTTTTTTGTTGGACAAAGTGGATATGATATGACTTATTAACTAGAAAGTGAAATCAGCCATTAGTAAGACTACTACTGGTCATAAGTCAATCAGGAAAATTTGAACCATAATTTAAAAACCAAGCATAGGAAAAAGCTGTTAGATGGGTGAAAAGCTAGTTTGTTAAAATGGATATGTATTCAACTTATTAATAGAAAAACTAGAGGGCGGTGCCTGTGGCTCAATGGAGTAGGGCGCTGGCCCCCCCATACCAGAGGTGAGGGTTCAAACCCAGCTCCAGCCAAAAACTGGAAAAAAAAAAAAAAAAAAAGAACGCTTTACTATTTTAGGGCAGCGCCTGTGGCTCAAAGGAGAAGGGCACCGGCCGCATATATGAGAGGTGGTGGGTTCAAACCCAGCCCCAGCCAAAAAGTGCAAAAAAAACCCTAGTAATAAAAATATTAAAATACATAAGAAGCTGCACTAATGATAAGTGCCAGTGATACTAAGAAAAATCAGCCATTACAGAAACTATAGATTTACAACTATAAAACACCACCATTATTGGAATCTCTAAATGAAAAAAAGTTACTCATTATTTTTCCTCTGAAATTCTAGTCTCTAACCCTTCTCCAACCACTAAAACTGTTTTATAAAATAATTCTTAAAATAACTCAAGATTTCTTAGTATTGTAACTACACATTATGGTGGAACAGATTGAAGATGGCCCTTCTTTTTCTTTCTCTTTCATGCTGTCAGAGGTAAAAGCATTCCAAGGCTGCTTGAAGCAGCCAAGCCATATTTCTTTTTTTGTTCTGCTGTCTTTTTTCAAATATAGAAATCAGGCCAAGGTAATGGGAAGAGGGGGTGTTGCAGTTGGTTGGTAGGTATTGATATATTAGACTGCTAGATGCTCAACAATGTCTAGAAAGGGTTTTTAAGAAAAACTTAAATTTCTTCCACATTTCCTTTAGTATCAGTAGAGTAATAAGATCTGAGATTGGAATTTAAGCTTACAGGAAGAAGGAAAAAGCAGGTTTAACTAGTAAAGGAAAATGGCATATTCCATATAGATTAGCCTTATTCTCTTGACCAACAAACTCTTACCTACAGTGGGTATTTACCACAATTCCCTCCCAATTCAGCGAATTATTTAGGAGCAGATCCTAGAGTATAAATCTTAATCTTACTACTGAAACCATGTACTTCCCTCTCAGGGTGCAGATCTATCCTATAACATTTGTTACCCAGATTCAAAAAGATCTTTTGTGAAAAGAATACTGTAAGATTACAAAAATTTTTTAACTTCAAGGCTGGGCGTGGTGGCTCATGCCTGTAATACTAGCGCTCTGGGAGGCTGAGGCAGGTGGATTAACAGAGCTCAGGAGTGGGAGACCAGCCTGAGTATGAGCAAGACCCTGTCTCTAAAAACAGCTGGGTGTTGTGGCCGGCACATGTAATCCCAGCTACTTGGGAGGCTGAGGCAAGATCATGTGAGCTCAACAGTTTGAAGTTGCTGTGAGTTATGGCACCACAGCATTTTACCAATGTGATAAGAGAGACTGTTTCAAAAAAAAAAAAAAAAAAGAAAGAAAGAAAGAAAGAAAGGTATAGACGTGGCACCTGTAGCTCAGTGAGTATGGTGCCGGCCACATACACTGAGGTTGGAGGGTTTAAGCCTGGCCCTGGCCTGCTATACAACAGTGACAACTGCAATCAAAAAATAGCTGGGCATTGTGGCAGGTGCCCATAGTCCCAGCTACTCAGGAAGCTGAGGCAAGAGACTCGCGAAAGCCCAAGAGTTTGAGGTTGCTGTGAGCTGTAACATCACAGCACTCTACCAAGGGCGACATAGTGAGACTCTGTCTCAAAACAAACAAAAAAAAATTATAAAAATTTTTTAACTTTAAAAAATTGCAACTAAACTTGTCATTTAGAAACTAGATTAAAATTTCTCCCTTTCTACTTTGAGGAAAGTGAATCATTTAGTATTACAAATACATATTTTTTCATTTTCTTCTGATTTTAAGAATAATACATGTTCACCATAGAAAAGTATGAAAGAGAAAAATAGTAACGCATATAATAATTACTTAGAGATTACCACTTTTATCATTTTAATGTAATGGTCTTTGTTCTAATTTTTATTCAGCGCATTTTGACGCTAATGTAATTCTACCACATAATTCTATATTCTGCTCTTTTATTTAATAACACACATACCCCAAGTTATAACAAATTCCTTAAAAAACATAATGGTTGTACGATTTTCATCATTTACATATACCATAATTTACAAAACCATTACTCTCCTATTAGGCATTTAAATTATTTCCAAACACTTATTATAAGCAACACATAAGTAACATCATGAACAACCTGAACCTCAATATTTTTTTTCTCCGAAGTGACACAGTCTTAAGTGAGATTACTAGGTCAAAAATATTTATAAAACTTCATATAGATTACAATCTTATAGGAGTATATATAAACAGCTGCATTCATTTATATCTCCACTAGAAGTATATGAGGATCCTGATGCATCTCATGTATAGGTGAAATTTAATAAGATTTTTTAAAGCATTTAGTAAATAAAAAATTGATAGCTCGCTGTGGTTTCTAACAGAAATGATTCCTGCTCTAATGTCTAATATTTTATATTTCCTAAGGTCTAAGCCAATGCAGAAGACAAATAAATAATAGGTCTATACAAGAAATACAAATTTAAAAAGAAGAAAATAAAAATAAAAAAATAAAAAATAACATAACTGTCATATCTATAAAAGATGAAATTATATGTTTGGAAAACTACAAAAAATCCCATTAGACAAACTATTGATATATTATTAAAATTATTGGCGGCGCCTGTGGCTCAATCGGCTAAGGCGCCAGCCACATACACCTAAGGTGGCGGGTTTGAATCCCCAGCCCGGGCCCGCCAAACAAACAATGATGGCTGCAACCAAAAAATGGCCGGGTGTTGTGGCGGGCGCCTGTGATCCCAGCTACTTGGGAGGCGGAGGCGGGAGACTCGCTTGAGTCCAGGAGTTGGAGGTTGTTGTGA
>CAUYQV010112747.1:0-15130 GCA_963574575.1 Galagoides demidoff
GGGCGCCTGTGGTCCCAGCTACTTGGGAGGCGGAGGCAGGAGACTTGCTTGAGCCCAGGAGTTGGAGGTTGCTATGAGCTGTGATGCCATGGCACTCTACCCAGGGGGATAGCTTAAGGCTCCGTCTCAAAAAAAAAAAAAAAGAAAACATTTTTAATGAATGAAATGTTTTTATATTCCTCCCAAATAGTTTTTATACTGTAGGATTGTGATTACTGTAGATCTTATTATCCCCATTTAGGGATGAGGAAACGAGGTGTAAAGAGACAATGTGACTAGCCTATGATCCCACAACTGAAGAAATAGATGCCTTTCAGGGAGTCTTCATCGTTCATAAACCTCTAAAAGCTTCCTCACTGTAGGGCAGCTGTATCTTCTCTGTATGGTCTGGTCCCTCAGGAATTGAGAATAGGTTACAGAGTCTGGGCTGGTTTCTTCAACGAAGAAGCAAATTCAGAAGCCTTCATCTGCCGTGTGCACTAAAAAGCAGAGAATTTGGTCTGCAGAGAAAGAAATGAAGTAGAAATATAAAAAGAAGAGGTGGTTCTGTGACCACCTAGTTACCTAGTTAATATTAATAGTTGCAATTTCCGGCAGCCCCTGTGGCTCAGTGAGTAGAATGCCGGTCCCATATGCCAAGGGTAGTGGGTTCAAACCTGGCCCCAGACAAACTGCAGCAAAAAAAATAGCCGGGCGTTGTGGTGGGTGTCTGTAGTCCCAGCTACTCTGGAGGCTGAGGCAAGAGAATCGCCTAAGCTCGGGAGTTGGAGGTTGCTATGAGCTGTGATGCCACAGCACTCTACCCAGGGTGATAAAGTGAGACTCTGTCTCTTAAAAAAAAAAAAGTTGCAATTTGTAGCTGGGCACAGTGGCTCACACCTTTAATGCCAGCACTGTGGGAGGCTGAGGTGGGAGGATTGGCTGAGCTCAGGAGTTCAAGGCTTGTCTGAGCAAGAGTGAGACCCCCCACTCATGAAAAAAATGGAAAAACCCATCTGGGCACCACAGCAAGCGCCTGTAATCCCAGCAGCTTTGGAGGCTGAGGCAGTAGGATGCCCACAGCCTGAGCCTGAGGTTGCAGTGAACTACAATGCCATTGTACTCTGCTCAGGGCATAGGGTAGAACTCTGCCTCCACAAAAAAAAAAAAAAAAAAAAAGGCAAGAAAAAAAAACAGTTGCAATTTCTTCTCTAAGCTTAGCCTCATTCCACGTAGTGATTCTATGAGACCTTCTATATCCTTTTTATACGTCTCCTTTTTGTCTTAAAATAATTTAAGTTGGTTTCTGTTATCTACATTTTTAGAGTTCCAGTAAACACATGTATTAAATAGTGATAGCCCAGTCTCTTTACTCTCCAAACTCATATTATTAAAGTATTGCATGTGATTTATTCATTATTGCATGGTATAAACATGAAAAAATATGAACTCTTGCCCACATTTCTTTGTCCTTAGTATGGAATTTTAGAAGAATTGCTAGGTCAGTGTATATGAACAAGTTCTTGTTTTTTTGTTTTTTTTTTTGAGACGGAGCCTCCAGCTATCCCCCTGGGTAGAGTGCCATGGCATCACAGCTCATAGCAACCTCCAACTCCTGGGCTCAAGCGAGTCTCCTGCCTCCACCTCCCAAGTAGCTGGGACCACAGGCACCTGCCACAATGCCTGGCCATTTTTTGGTTGGAGCCATCATTGTTGTTTGGCGGGCCTGGGCTAGGGATTTGAACCTGCCACCTTAGGTGTATGTGGCTGTTGCCTTAGCCGATTGAGCCACAGGCGCCGAGCCAACAAGTTCTTTTATATATTGACAAAACGCTTTCCAGAAAGTTGTATCAATTTTCATTCTACTGGCAAATGTCATTATTGTCATCTACATTTACATATGTGCCAACCATTCCTAGAATTCAAAATAGTTCTATCCTGTGCCTGCCTTTGTTCCATATTTAAGTTATTGTGAGACTGTTAAATTCTGTTGACATTTTTTGTAACTGCTTTAATTGTAAGTCATTTTATTGACTTATTTTATAACGTCAATAACTGTGAATGGAAAATGCCACAGTGTACGAAATAACCCTTATTGTGTATGATAAATAGTTAAGGAAAGCTTGCTTATCAAGAGTAATAAAACCATTTGGTAGAATAACTGAAGGAAAAATTTAGATAATTTTCCTGTTGTCAAGGAGGTGCAATGAATAGATTAGGCGTAGTATGAAGCTTTTTTTTCTTTTTTGAGAGAGTCTCACTTTGTCACCTTCAGTAGTGCTGTGGCATCATAACTCACAATAACTTCAAATACTCGGCTTAAGCGATTCTAGTTTCTCAGCCTCCTGAGGAGCCCACCACAGGCACCTCCTAACATGTTACTAGTTGGGCGTTGTGACAGGCGCCTGTGGTCCATCCCAGCTACTCTGGAGGCTGAGGCAGGAGAATCGCCTAAGCCCAGGAGTTGGAGGTTCCTGTGAGCTGTGACGCCATGGTACTCTACCAAGGGGGATAAAGTGAGACTCTGTCTCTTTAAAAAAAAAAAAAAAGAATTAATTTACCAATGTGGGAAAGGCAGAATTTGAGTTTGCCATTATTATTCCTTTCGTGTTCTCAGAATCTCCTCCTCAGTGAGCCACCCTCCACTCCACTTCCCAGTGCTCAGGCACCTCTGGAGCTGTTGTCCTACCAGACTGGATTTGCTTCCAGTGCTGGGGGTTTGAATAGGGATTAAAGAAAAATCTCCACAGAGTCCACACAAGACACTGGAGAAGTTTTCTGGAGCCTTATAGCAGAATCATCTAGATTACCCAAGAGACCTAGACTAAAAAAAAAAACAACAAAAACCAGACTTTAGCAGGTAAAGGAGAATTATTAACGAATTGGGAACTGCTTGGAAGTCTATATTTAGTAAGTTTCTTTTGTTTCTCCTCTGGTTTCTGGAGACAGTGTCAAGAATTTCTTGTTCATCTTCGTTATCTGGTACACTGCGGCCTGCCTGCATCTCTGCTGTGTTAGGAGCTATAACGTGCAATCTTCCTTTCTTTCCTTACAGATCCCTTCCCTGAAATGGGAATTAGAATGTGGATCCTATTTTGTTAAAGTAAGATCACGTGAAGCAGGATGATAATAAATAGCGCTTCCCTTGTGCTTTGTATGGAAAATACATTTTGAGGTCAGATACAGTGGCTCCCAGCACTTTAGGAGGCCACCTGGGGAGGATTGCTTCAGGCTAGGAGTTGCTTCAGGAGACCAGCCTAGGCAACATAGAGAGATACCATCTCTACTAAAAATAGAAAAAACTAGCTGGGCCTGTTGGTGCTTCTGTGCAGTCCCAACTCCTTAGGAGGTGGAGGCAATAGAATTCCTTAAGCCCTGGAGCTGGAGGCTTCAGTAAGCTGTGATCACTCCAGCCTAGGCAGCAGAGTGAGACCCTGTCTCTAAAAATCAAAACAAAACAAAATAATTTCTATTTTTTGTGGCGAGTTCTGTTGCTGAGTTAATTCTTTGTAATTTAAGGGTTCAAAAGTGAAACTAAACTGGTATCAGATGCAGATAGGTTGTTGGCATACAGTTGTTCACTGTTCTCTCATTTGACTTTTTATGTCTGTGAGATCAATAGTAATCTCACTTTCAGTTCTGATTTTCATTATTTGTAGCTTCTCTCTTTTTTTTGTCAGTCAGGCTAAAGGTTCATCAGTGTAGTTGATCTTTTGGTTTTGTTGGTTCTCTCATTGTTTTTCTCTCCTCTGTTGCACTGTCCTCCACTGTAATTGTTTCCGGCTGCTGTTAGCTTTGGGTTGAGTCTGCTCCCCTTTCTGTATTTTCTTAGGGTGTAGAGTGTTATTATTTCAAGGTATTTCTTCCTTTTAATGGAGGCCTCTGGGGCTATGATCTTTTTCTCCTAGTGCCACTTGTACTATATTCTATAATTTTTGGTATATTGTGTTTTTGTTTTTATTTGTCTCTAAATATTTTCCAATTTCCCTTGTGGTTTTTTTTTCCTTTGACTCATTGGTTATTTAAGAGTAGTCAAATTTCTACATGTAGTCAATCTTCATTATTCATGGATTCCATATTCCTACTTGCTAAAATTTATTTGTAACTCCAAAATCAGTACTTGGTACATTTTTGTAGTCATTCATAGGCAGTACAAGGTGGTGAAAATGTGAATTGCCTGGCAGGCAGGCACATTCTCAGCTGAGGGTGAACAGGGCAATGATTTATTTGCCTTCTTGTTTCAGCTGTCATACTATAACAAAAATCCTTTTCCCAGTCTGTTTAGTTCCTTTTTTTTGCATTTTTATGCTTTTTCTTTGTGATTTCACTGTTTAAAATGTCCCTGAAGCTCAGTGCTGATGTACTATCTAGTGTTCTTACTTTTAAGATGCTATGATGTGGCTCGGTGCCTGTAGCTCAAGCGGCTAAGGTGCTAGCCACATACACCAGAGCTGATGGGTTCAAACCCAGCCCAGGCCGGCCAAACAACAGTGACAACTACAACCAAAAAATAGCCAGGTGTTGTGGTGGGCACCTATAGTCCCCGCTGCTTGGGAGGCTGAGGCAAGAGGATCACTTAAGCCCAAGAGTTTGAGGTTGCTGTGAGCTGTGATGCCATAGGACTCTACCCAGGGCAACAGCTTGAGGCTCTGTCTCAAAAATAAATAAATAAATAAATAAATAAATAAATAAGATGCTATGATGTGCCTCAAAGAAAAAAAAATTTTTTTTTTTTTTTTCTGAGACAGTGTCTCAAGGGCCTACCACAATGCCCAGCTATTGTTTTGTTGCAGTTTGACCAGGGCTGGTTTGAACCCGCCACCCACAGGCACCCACCCCACTGAGCCATAGGTGCCTCCCAACACCTGTCTATTTTTAGAGACAGTGCCTGGCTCTTGCTCAGGCTTGAACCTATGAGCTCCAGCAATCTGCCTGCCTCAGCCTCCCAGAGTGCTAGAATTACAAGTATGACCCCTGCCCCCAAGCCAGCAGTTTTTTGTTTGTTTAGTTTTTAGTTTTGTTTTTTTTTTCTTTTGTGTACTGAGAGTACATGATTGAGGTGGTATTTCTGTACCCATCTATGTTGGTTTGAGCAAGAAGCCTGGTCATATTTTCGTGGGTAGCTCCAGTGAACATTTGGTGACCCATCTTGTTTTCAGGGACACAATGAGTCAAATGGCTTTTGTAATAGTTTTTGACTTAAAATCTATTTGTCTGATATTAGTAAAATCACAAATCCTTCTTCTGGTTATTATTTGGATAGAATATCTTTTTCCATTCACATTCAACTTTTTTGTGTCTTTGGATCTAAAGTAAGTCTCTTTTGGCAGCATACAGGATCAGACAATTAAGGTTGTGAATGCATCCCAGAAAATCTGCTACGTGCCTCATTGCTGATGGCCAAGGGAAGGACTTTGAAGGTGACCATAGTGATATTCAGCAGTGAGGAATATGGAGCAGTTTTTCTAGGATGAGTTCATGAACTTAATTGTCATAGCTCATACAATGACAACTCCAATGGCTATTTCAGAAAGAGTTCCAAAATTGCTTTGAAGGGTGCACCAGGCACTGGTGTTGGTACAGAGCTTCCCAAGGAGAGACCCTCAAAGGTGACCATATGATGTTTGGCAATGAGGTAGGTAACACTTTTTCTAGGTTGAGTTCAAGAACTTAATTGTCTGACCTCATATAGTTGCTTTATGTATTCTTATCAATTCTGCCAATCTCTGCCTTTTGATTGGGAATTTTAAACATTTGTTTAGGCCTGGTGTGGGGACTCAGGCCTGTAATCCTAGTACTCTGGGAGGCCAAGGTGGGAGGAGCTATTGAGCTCAGGAGTTTGAGACTGTCCTGGGCAAGAGTGAGACTCCATCTTTACTAAAAATAGAAAAACTAGAGTGGCACCTGTGGCTCAAAGGAGTAGGACATTGGCCCCATATGCTGGAGGTGACAGTTTCAAACCCAGCCCCAGCCAAAAACTGCAAAAGAAAAAAATAGAAAAACTAGCCTGGTGGTGTGCTGGCTGTTCCTCAATTTTTCCATTACTGGAGCAAGGCACACTGGCTTAGTCCTGTAATTTCAGTGACTCGGGAGGCTGAGGTGGGAGGATTACTTAGAGCCCAGGAATTTGAGACTAACCTGGACAACATAGAGGAGGACCCTGTTTCTAAAAAAAATTTTTTAATGGGCCACACAAAGTGGCTCACACCTGTGATCCTAGCTCTCTGGGAGGCCAAGGCAAGTGGATAGCTTGATCATGAGTTCAAGACCAGCCTGAGCAAAAAGCAAGACCCCATCTCTACTAAAAATAGAAGAACTGAGGCAAGAGAATCACTTGAGTCCAAGAGTTGGAGGTTGCTATGAACTATGATGCCATAGCACTCTACCCAGGATGACAGCTTAAGACGCTGTCTTTTTTTTTTTTATTTTTTGAGACAGAGCCTCAAGCTATCCCCCTGGGTAGAGTGCCATGGCATCACAGCTCAGCAACCTCCAACTCCTGGGCTCAAGCGAATCTCCTGCCTCCGCCTCCCAAGTAGCTGGAACCACAGGTGCCCGCCACAACGCCCGGCCATTTTTTGGTTGCAGCCATCATTGTTGTTTGGCGGGCCTGGGCTGGGGATTCGAACCCGCCACCTTAGGTGTACGTGGCTGGTGCCTTAGCCGCTTGAGCCACCGGCGCCGAGCCAAGACTCTGTCTTAAGGTCAAAAAAGAAAATGAAAAATGAAAGGGCAGTGCCTATAGCTCAGTGGGTATGGCACTGGCCACATACATCAAAGCTGGCCAGTACGAACCCAGCCCAGGCCAGCTAAAACAACACTGACAACTATAACAATAACAACAACAAAAATAGCCAGGCATTGTGGTGTTCACCTGTACTCCCAGCTACTTGGGAGGCTGAGGCAAGAGAATCATGTAAGCCCAAGAATGTGAGGTTGCTGTGAGCTGTGATGTGACAGCACTCTACACAGAGTGACAGCTTGAGACTCTGTCTCAAAAATAAATAAATAAAATGAAAAATGAAAAATTAGCTGGGTGTGGTGGTGCATAACCATAGTCCCAGCTGAGGCTTGAGCCCAGGAGTTCAAGGTTACAGTGAGATATGATTGTGCCACTGTGCTCTGTGACCTTGGCTACAGAGCCAAACCCCAGTCTCTAAAAAACAAACAAACAAACCCCATTATCTTCTTTTGTGTTTAATTGGTTTATTTGTAGTATACTATTAGATCCCCCCCCTTTTTTTTTCTTTTGTGTATGTTTTTAAGATACTTCCATTTTTGTAGTTGCCATGGGGATTAGAGTATTTTGAAGATAGACTTCATGTTGTTAATGGATTAGATGATGGATATGAGAAAGCAAGCCAAGAATAGCAACCAGGTGTTTGGCCTGAGGACTGGAACAGTAGAGAAGAGATTTGTTGGGAAGGAGAAGACTTCTGGGAGAGCTTGTGGGATGGGGCGATGCAGAGAAATCAGGAGTGCAGTTTGGAGCACATTGAGTTTGAGCTGCCTGTTAAACAGTGAGCTGGGTGTGTCAAGTGAACAGTTGATACACAAGTCTGGGATTCAGGGGAGAGGTCCAGACTAGAGACAAATTTATTCATGAACATATGGATTATATATAAATCCCTTAGAGTGGATGAGTTCATCAAGGGAGTGAATAGATAGAAAAAAATGAAATATCCTTAGAAATAAGCCCTGGGCCTTTGGGCCAGAGACGCCATCCTCCAGTAATTCACCAAAATGACAAACACAAAGGGAGAGAGGAGAAGGGCCCGATGCATGTTCACTAGGCCTTTAGAAAACATGGAGTTGTTCCTTTAGCCACATACATGTGAATCTGTAAGAAAGGTGATACTGGAGACATGAAGGGAATGGGTACTGTTCAGAAATGCATGCCCCACAGATGTTACCATGCAAAACTGGAGGAGTCTACAGTGTTACCCACACGCTATTGGCATTGTTGTAAACAGACAGGTTAAGGGCAAGATTCTTGCCAAGAGGATTAATGATTAAGCACTTTAAGAACCCAAAGAGCTGAGATAGCTCCCTAAAACGGGTGAAGGAAAATGATCAGAAAAAGGAGGAGACCAAAGAGAGAGGTACCTGGGTTCAGCTAAAGCGCCAGCCTGCTCTACCCAGAGAAACACCTTCGTGAGAACCAAAAGAAAGGAGCCTGAGCTCCTGGAACCTATTTGCCATGTGGCCTAACAAGTGTGCAGCACAGCATACAGGAGCACCAAGAAACCAATGGAACAGGAACATGAGGTGCTGGGACCCATTCCCCATGAATTCATGGCATAATAGGTATTAAAAATAAAAGGTTAGGCTGGGCACAGTGGCTCACGCCTGTATTCCCAGCATTTGGGGAGACTGAGGTGAATGGATCACCTGAGCTCACGAATTCGAGACCAGCCTGAGCAAAAGAGAGAGAGAGAGACACACACACACACACACACACCCGTCTCTAAAAGTAGCCAGGTGTTGCGTGGAGTCACAGCTACTTGGAAGGCTGAGGCAAGAGAATCACTTAAGCCCAAGAGTTTGAGGTTGCTGTGAGCTGTGACGCTGTGGCACTCTACTGAGGGCGACAAAGTGAGACTCTATCTCTATAAATAAATAAATAGCTACTGTAGAAACAAAAAGAAGAAGAAGAAAGAAACCTTGGAACACACCAAGGAGTCAGGAAGAAAGATGAAAAAAGGGAGAACTAACAAAGATGACTAAAAGGAGTGGTTTATTTTCTTTTTTTTCTTTTTTTTCATTGCAAGAGTGGTTTATATATATTTTATATATTTGTAGTGAATTGTGTCATTTCTTGGCAAAGGATAATTCCACACAAATCTGTTTCCTTCTGAGATTCTATAAATGATTTTTTCTTCAAGCTATTGTGTATGAAGAACTCTCATCGGCAATTCTGTATGTTTTTACTTCCTTATGGGGTCTAAACAGACAAAGAGAGAAAGAAGAGGAAGGCTTCAGAGGATTTTTTTGTTGGATTTTGTTGTTTTTTTACTTCTTTTGCTCTCTTTTTGGCTATTAACAGCTTTTAAAAATCAGCTCAGCACCTGTGGCTCAAGTGGCTAAGGCGCCAGCCACATACACCTAAGGTGGCGGGTTTGAATCCAGCCCGGGCTCTCCAAACAACAATGACAGCTGAAGCCAAAAAATAGCCAAGCACTATGGCGGGCACCTGTAGTCCCAGCTACTTGGGAGGCTGAGGCAGGAGACTCGCTTGAGCCCAGGAGTTGGAGGTTATTGTGAGCTGTGATGCCATGGCACTTTACCCAGGGGGACAACTTGAGGCTCTGTCTCAAAAAAAAAAAAAAATTAACAGAACAATTTACACACACACACACACACACATATATATATATATATACATATATATATATATATATTTTTTTTTCTCTTTTTCCCTGAGATAGAGTCTCACTTTGTTGTCCTTGGTACAGTCCCATGGCATCATACCTCACAACAACCTCAAACTCCTGGGTTCAAACAATCTCTTATCTCCATTTTTCTATTTTTTAGTACAGACAGGGTCTCACTCTTGCTCAGGCTGGTCTTGAACTCCTGAGCTCAAGCAGTACTTCCACCTTGGCCTCCCAGAGTGCTGGGAGTTCACATGTGAGCCACGGTGCCTGGCCCTTACATATATATTTTTATTTATTTATTATTTATTTTTAGAGCCAGGGTCTCAATGTGTTGCCTAGCCTGGACTACAGTAAAATTGAGAAGGCTCGGATTTCTGCCATAGACAGAAGACACTGTCATCTCTCACTTAGCTTATATCAGCAGCCTCCCAGTGGTCTCCCTGTGCTCACCCTCGCTCCCTTATAATTTAACCTCCCACTCGCAGCCATCATGCACTGCTCTACTCAGAACCCTGTGCTGGCTCCGTATTTAATTCACAATAGAAGTCAGATTTCTTCCCCATTCCCTCCCTGACCTGTCCAGCTCGCTCTCTGTTCTGGCCACACAAGTGCCTTGCCCAGCACTTGCCCGTGTCTTTGCTCTGGCTGATACCCACCCCCAGGCCCACTCTTAGCCCTGCCTCAGCTCTCAGCAAAGCCTGCACTGACAGTCTTCTGGGTAATACTGTGACTTGCTCATTTAGACTTTGAAACTCCTGACCCCCTTTCTGTTTCTGTCTTAATTAAGATGGGCTTGGTTATGCTGTGGGAATAACCTAAGCCTCAACTCTCAGTGACTTAACACAACAAAAACTTAGATCACATTTATGTCCTGTGTCTATCCATTATGAGTAGCACACAGCTCTGTTGATGTGAGGACCTCAGGGACCCAGCCGATGGAAGTTTGCCTGTCCTATGATGCATCTCAACATGTGGTTTCTCAGGCTCACATACATCAGGAAAGAGAGAGTTCAAGGAATAATCAGAAGTGGCAGAAGTGACCTTTCCCCCAGCTCATTGGCCAAAACTAGTCACGTGACCCCCATCTTACTGCAACCCACCTGAAACGCAGGAGCAGCACAGCAGAATTCATGAGCATTACTGTTTTCAACACCATTCTCTTTTTATTTTCTCCATATTAATCAGATTTTATTATATAACTTATATATGTTTATATGTTACATAATTTGCATGTTTTTGTTTTTACTAAGTAGTATTTCTTCCAGAAAATTTAATCCTTACAATTTCAGACTGATACAAGAGTACGGACTATTAGGTTACATACAGTATTTGCATTTGTTAGGTAAGGCCCCTGTTTAGTTGTGTCTCCCATCTAGAATGTGTGCCACATACCCTGACATTGTGCCCATTAGATAGGAGATACCACTTCCCCTTCCTTCCCCTCCCCCAGCTTGAATTGCATGTTTCTCTTGTGGGTGTGTTCATACTGGTATTGAGAGTACTTAACAATTTCTTGCACACAAGCCTCTGTTCATGCTGTTCTTGTTCTTTGTAATATTCCCCATCTTTTTTGCTCTGTCCTTACTCCTTTTCTCTGATGAAATCATACTCATATTTCGGGGTAACTCAAATCCTACTTTGTTAGTATCCCTGAGTGAAGTTAAATGCTTATCCCCTGTCTCCCTCTAAAGGCTTAATATACCCCTTCATACCACTTACCTCATTATATGGTTACATGTCTGTCTGCCCCATTAAGCCAAGTTCCTCATGCTTGTGGAAAAGGGGTTGGAGAGCCAGGTGCGGTGGTTCACATCTGTAATCCTAGCACTTGGATTGCCTGAGCTCATAGGTTCAAGACCAGCCTGAGCCAGAGAAAGACCTCATGGCCTAAAACAAAAAAAAAAAAGAAAAAATTGGCCAGGCATTGTGGCGGGAGCCTATAGTTTCAGCAACTCAGGAGGTTGGGGCAAGAGAATTGCTTGAGCCCAAGAGTTTGAGGTTGCTGCGAGCTATAATACCACAGCACCGTACCAAGGGTGACAAAGTAAGACTCTGTCTCAAAAAAAAAAAAAAAAGAAAAAGAAAAGAAAAAAGGAAAGTGGCTGGAGAAATAGGTAGAGCCAGCTCAGGACCTGTAGCTCAGTGGCGAGGGGAGCAGCCACATACACCAGAGCTGGTGGGTTCAAATCCAGCCCGGGCCTGCCAAACAACAGTGACAACTACAACCCAAAAATAGCCCGGCGTTGTGGTACCTGTCATCCCAGCTACTTGGGAGGCTAAGGCAAGAGAATGGCTTGTGCCCGAGAGTTTGAGGTTGCTATGAGCCGTGACAGCACAGCACTCTACCCAGGGTGACAGCTTGAGACTGCCTCAAGAAAAAAAAAAAAAAAGGAAAAGAAAAGACATAGCTAAAGCCTAGAACAGAAACTATGAGGATGTAAGCAAGAGCAGCATAAATAAGGAGGGGAAGAAATGACAGGAGTCATCAGGAATACTTGGCAGATGAAAATTAGTGAGACTGGTTATTGGTTGAATATGAGGGATAAGGAAAGAATCAAGGGTAATCCATGCTTCTTATTTGGACTTTGTGGTTTATGATGTTTCCAAATTAAATAGAGAATATGAGAGGAAAAGCAAGTTTGGGCAATAAGCTGATAGGCTTAATATGATGTAGAGTGGGTTTAGCTCCACAGAGACCCCAAGGTGGACATGTGGCTCTTAGACCCAGGGAAGCAGGTCGGCCTTCCACACGCCTGGGTTGTAGTTTACAAGTCAGAAAGGGTGTGACTGTCAATAACTCCTACAGACAGAATCCTTCTTTATACTGATGTCTAAGAACAAGAAGAGAAAGATATATGCTCTTATGTGAGAAACATGGCAAAAAAAAAAAAAATTGGTGAAAGGGGACCCAAGAGAGAAGCGTGTGAAGCTGTGACTATCAAGGGTATTTAAAGTTTCAAGGCTCCGCGCCTGTGGCTCAATCGGCTAAGGCACCAGCCACGTACACCTAAGGTGGTGGGTTTGAATCCCCAGCCTGGGCCCGCCAAACAACAATGATGGCTGCAACCAAAAAATGGCCGGGCGTTGTGGCGGGCGCCTGTGGTCCCAGCTACTTGAGAGGCTGAGGCAGGAGACTCGCTTGAGCCCAAGAGTTGGAGGTTGCTATGAGCTGTGATGCCATGGCACTCTACCCAGGGGGATAGCTTGAGGCTCTGTCTCAAAAAATAAAAAATAAAAAAGAGAAAGAGAGAGGAGTGAGAAAGAAAACTAAATTAATTTGAGAAAAGATTAGAAAAAGAAATGTTGTAATAATTAGCCAATGAGAAGTTTTGCAGTTATTCAAACTAATGTACTGAACTCCAAGAGAAATATGTCCTGAGCATCGGGATGCTTATGAAGGGGAGTCTCAGGTAAACTTGCCCTTTTCCCCTAGGTTAGTTCTCTGAAAAGATCAACTCACGGTTACGGTAGATCAATAAGAGAAAGGTTTCCTTCCAAATGCCATGTGCACGGGGGGAACCTCGAGAATGATCTCCCAAAGTCTCAGTGGCTTTTAAAGATGCCTTCTAGAAGGGAGGGGGGAGAGAAACTGGGAAGTACACGTGCACCAGTGGTTGCCAAGGGAGATGAGTAGATGAACGGAAACAGATTGATTAGTAAATTAACCTGAGAGGCAGGTATTGTGCTGCAAATGACCTTAGGGCCAGATCTATTAGCATGTGATAAGGAGTCTAGCAGGCCTTTAAGATTTTAAGTAGATAGAGGAAAGTCTTTGTTCAGAGTTTCCTGATTATGAATAGCTTTTAATTCAAAATAATCTTTATACCAAGGAATCATATTTTGGGGTGAAATTTTCTTAGCTCCTTCACCTATTAAGTGAAAAAGGCCATGTACGACGAAATTGAAGAAGGAAAATAATCTTCCAAAGAGTTGAAAAGTAGCCTAAGTAAGAAACAAAAAAATGGGATGCCTACTAAGTAAGGTAGGTACACATGAAAATCAGGCAAACATAACATTTTGTAGAGCTCTTTGACAAGAACACCAAGGCTAAAAGAAGGTAAAAGATTTAGAAGAAAGAGCATGAAGTTTAGAAATTTGTTCCAGCCCTTTAATTCCCTCTGTAATACTTGGGAAAATTACTCAAAAACTCTGTACTTCAGTGCCTTCATAAGTGACGCTGGAAAGTAACAATAATAATATTCAAATAATGCTTACTATTTGCCAGAAACTGTCCTAACTGTTTAATATCCTGTAAAATAGGTACTATTATTCTTCTACTTATTATTCTTGTATTTTATAGATGAAGAAAAATAGAACATACCCCACATAGGATTGTTGTAAGAGTAAACAAGGGCTCATATATAAAGTGACAAGCACAATACATGGCATTCGCTCATTCATTTAATAAGCATCTAGTGAAAAATTACTCTGTGCCAGGAACTATTACCCATGCAAGTAATACTACAGCATTAAGTACTAAATAAATGTGAATCTCTTTACTATACCGCTGCCCCTTCAAAAATCAAAATTAAATAATAAAGAACATATATAAAATGCATAAAGCCAAGGCTGAATCAATAAATTCCTTGATAATTGTGGGTGAAGAGCTATCTGATGCATTGCACGAATTTTTTGTGTCAGTCGTACTAGAGGATGTTTTACGTGATTACGACTTCAAAGCTATTCCTGAAATGACACATTAGTAACTGGTTAAATTATAGCGAATACTCAGATTTATCCAAGCCAAATTTATAATATGTATGTTGATAAATCCCTAAGACTGGATGACATATATCAAAGATCATAAAAGGAAAACAAGGAGAGTAGGGGAGTTTTGAACAAAAGATGGCTCTGTTAACATACTGGCAAACTACAAACATAATTTCTGTTTAAGAGAACTCCAGAAGGAACTTCAGAAATCCCAGGCCAGTTTATAGTCACCGCTATTCAAAACACTTATAAATAATATAGAGAAGGAAAGGCACTGTCAAATGTCCAAAGCTACAAATTATTCTATAAAGATCAAGATCATTGGGCTAGACTACAGGACATGCTTACCAATCTGTAAATAAACCAAACATGAGATAAACTGTTTTAACTCGGGATCTAGAACAAGGCAATGAATTTGGAGATTAAATAGCTCAAAGTATAACATGAAAATTTTTCTTAAATCCTGATGGGGATCCACAAAAAAGCCATGCAGTCTCTGTAGCATATTTCCTGAAAACATTACCTCAAGTAAATGCTAATTTGGGGGAATGGAGGACAATGAAATGTTAGGTATCAACAAGATATGCATCTGAAACCTGAGGAAAAAACACTTTTAATTTATCACATTCTAAACTATTGGAGTAAGCTGTAGCTAAAATGAAAAGTGCGGTTCTGCTCACTCCAATCTCAGCAAGCCCTGAGAAATGCAGGTAAAGTGACTAGAGAAATGGGGGAGGGAGAAACTCCTTGGGCCCTCCTCTGATCCCTGTTCTTGCATGAGGCCTTTGGAGGACTACATGTTAATGTATTTTAGCACAATTTTTATATAATATACGACATCGCTGATCCTTAACCTATCTGTCCTTGGTTTTGCCCTTCTAGATAAACCTTTGCCCTGTTTTTTTTTTTTGTTTGTTTGTTTGTTTTTTTGAGACAGAGCCTCAAGCTATCCCCCTGGGTAGAGTGATGTGGCATCACAGCTCACAGCAACCTCCAACTCCTGGGCTCAAGTGAGTCTCCTGCCTCCACCTCCCAAGTAGCTGGGACCACAGGCATCTGTCACA
>CAUYQV010112750.1:0-18606 GCA_963574575.1 Galagoides demidoff
AAAAAAAAAAATCAGTTTTGGCTGGGCATGGTACCTAGCACTCTTGGGAGGCCAATGCAGGATAATTGCCTGATCTCAGGTGTTCAAGACCATCCTGAACAAGGATCTCATCTCTACTGAAAAGAAAGAATTAGCTGAGCATTGTGGCAGGCACCTGTAGTCCCCAGCTACTTGGGAGGCTCAGGCAGGAGGATCACTTGAGCCCAGTAGTTTGAAGTTGCTATGAGCTAGGCCAACACCTCAGAGTGAAACTCTTTCTCTCCAATAAATAAAATAAAATTCAGTTTTTCAGTCACACTAACCACATTTCTGGTGCCCCACATATGGTCACCTTATTTGGACTGGGCAGATTGAAGAATTTTTCTGTCTACAGAAGTTATTTTGGACAGTTCTGATGTAAAAGGTGAAGAGTGTCATTGAGTGTTTGCTATGCTTAGGGCTCACTACAGATTTTAATTTTTTATTATAGTTTCAAAGCAAAGGCAGAGAGATGATAAAAGCAGGAGTTGAGGCTCAGCGCCTGTGGCTCAAGCAGCTAAGGTGCCACCCACATATACCTGAGCGAGTGGGTTCAAATTCAGCCTGGGCCCACCAAACAACAGGCTGCAACCAAAAAAAAAAAAAAATAGCTGAGCGTTGTGGCGGGCGCCTATAGTCCCAGCTACAGGGAAGTGGAGGCAGGAGAATCACTTGAGCGCAGGAGTTGGAGGTTGCTATGAGCTGTGATGCCATGGCACTGTACCCAGGACAATAGCTTGAGGCTCTGTCTCAAAAAAAAAAAAAAAAAGGCAGGAATTGAACCAAAATAGAAAGAATAACAGCCCTGAGAGACTGGTGGGATGGGATATTTACAATTAGAAGGGAAAGCAAAAAGAAGCAAAGGCTTAGTTCTGCAGGGGGACTGAATGCCCCCAGAACTAATGGGGAGTGAGGTCCCTGATCTTATTCATGGGAGAGGAGAGCACTGATGTTGGTTGAACACCTCTTTTGTGCCAGACCTCTTAATTCTTCACCTAGTTTAAATTTTATAGACATTTCACCATAAGGTAGTATTAGATTCAATACAAATGAAGAGCCCAAGGTCAGAATTGTGTGTCCAGGGTTGCCTAACCAGAAACTGGTAGATGTAGTTTGACACTGCCTCTCTAATCCTGCATCCTGTGCTCTTTCCTAGCATGCCATTCCTGGAAGCCTAAGTGGCATCTACATAGAAGCAGTTGGGAAATTTGAGTTGGAGGGAAATGGGTGCAGTAAGGGAAAGGCTGTTACAGGAGGGTTGTTGTCAACTTGGTCATAGCATGAAAGACATAGCTTCTGTGTTCTGGGTCATGGAGTCACCTCCTTTCTTGAAGGTAGAGTCTTCCAGAGACTTTTCTCTTTGGTCCGGGACCAATACAAAACACCTGGGGGCTGCTATTGGGAGGTGCTTTTCCATGAGTCCCATGTTTCTCCAGCCTTGTCAGTGAGGCACTGGTTGCCTTTTTCCATATAAACTTTCAAAGGATGATTGTGCAGCAGACGCCTTGGGATGTAAGAGGCAGTGCTTTTGTCCAGAGCAGAGAGCGGACATTCTTGCTCTTTTTTTTTTTTTTTTTTTTTTTTAAAGACAGTCTCACTTTGTCTCCCTCAGTAGAGAGCTGTGGCATCATAGCTCACAGCAACCTCAAACTTTTGGGCTCCAGTGATTCTCTTGCTCTTGCCTCAGCCTCCTAAATAGCTGGGACTACAGGCACCCACCACAATGCCTGGCTATTTTTAGAGATGGGGGTCTTGCTGTTGCTCAGGCAGACCAACCTTGGCCTCCCAGAGTGCTAGGATTACATGCGTGAGCCACTTGGGCCATTCCTCTAACGCCTTCTGTGTGTGCAGGTGCCTTCTGACCCCCTTTGCATTGCCATGTAGGAACTTGGGCTTGAGAGGCTGATAGAAAATACAGCTGCTTGGCTCGGCGCCTGTGGCTCAATCAGCTAAGGTGCCAGCCACATACACCTAAGGTGGCGGGTTCGAATCCCCAGCCCGGGCCCGCCAAATAACAATGATGGCTGCAACCAAAAAATGGCTAGGTGTTGTGGCGGACGCCTGTGGCCCCAGCTACTTGGGAGGCTGAGGCAGGAGACTTACTTGAGCCCAGGAGTTGGAGGTTGCTGTGAGCTGTGATGCGATGGCGCTCTACCCAGGGGGATAGCTTGAGGCTCCGTCTCAAAAAAAAAAAAAGAAAGAAAATACAGCTGCTCTTGCTCTTGCTGTGAATTGAGTCATCAATTGTCTTTTGTCTCTAATCAAGGAATTCTGTGTTTTTATCAGTGTCCATGAACCTGGTAAACTACCTTGTTAGCTGCAGAGGGGGCAGCTCAGATCTTCCCAGTTACTGACAGTCACCTCCCTGCAGCTGTTCCCAGCACATGGCATGAAGATGTCTACCATCCCTCCGTATTTCAGCATTCCCAGGATATCAGAGCTAGAGGAGAGCTATGAGATGTTTTGTCCTGTAGCCACCAGGCTGTTCCATAGAAGCTTTGCCAGTGGTAAGTGTGCAAGTGTGCAAGAAGGGTCTCGCCTAGAAAGTCACCTCACTTTTAATTTTTCTTATGTCACCTAGCCAAGAAAAAGTTCAAAGGCTATCAACTTTGATCCTCCCATATTATAAGTCACTATAAGAAACTACTTATAAAGTGATTGAGTCATAGAAGGGTTAATTGTCTTCAAGCTCACAAGTCTATTTTGCTATAAAAAGTTGTTCAGTGTCTGGATTCATGTGCCCTGATTCTTGAGATTGGTATTTGACTGCCTATGTGGCTTGTATTTGACCTATGGTCTTCTAGAATCTTGTAAGGTCTATGGTGTGGCGAGCTGAAAGGGGCCAGACTACCACTAAGGTTGGTCATAGGCCTCTCAGCTCAGTGGGACTGAATTTAGGATTCCAGAAGCTAGGTTCAGTTCTGTTCATTGTGGCGGTACAAATTAATAGCAGTCTCTAGTGGGCAGTGTCTGTGGCTCAGTGCGTAGGGCGCTAGCCCCATATACAGAGAGTGTGGGGTTCAAACCCGGCCCTGGCCAAATTCCAACAAAAAAATAGCCAGGCATTGTGGTGGGCACATGTAGTCCCAGCTACTTGAGAGGTTGAGGCAAGGGAATTGCCTAAGCCTGGGAGTTGGAGGTTGCTGTGGGCTGTGTGACGCCATGGCACTCTACCAAGGGTGATAAAGTGAGACTCTGTCTCTACAAGAAAAAAATAATAATAACAATCTCTAGTTATGTGAATTACATTACTTAATTTTTCACAATGGACCTCTGTGGTGTTTCTGATCTCATTTTTACAGATAAGAACGTGGATACTGAGTACCAGGCTTGTCCGTGTTAATACACATAATGAGGAGTGAAGCAAAATTTAAACCCAAGACTTTGCACCTTAATTGAGCAGATTTGAAGCCTCATGTGCCTCCCTCCAAGGAGGAGTCAGGAATTTTCTGGTTCTTGGCCTCTGATGGGGAGTGGTATAAGTCACACAGGCTTGGGCTATGGGTCTGATGGACATTCTCTGACCCCGGTTTGGGTGCCAGATTCTCTGTACGTGGAAAACAAGGGATATTTAATAAATAATGGTTTTAAATGTGATTCAGTCTGGCCTTTTCTTTCCATGTGCTACATGCAAAGATAAGGAAGACTGCCCCTTAGTTGTCAGCTAAGGTAACCCCAGGTATTTCACCATTATCAATGCTATGGCTTGTGGATGGCCACATGGAACTTGGTGATAACCTCATGTGCACACACCTCCTCTTTCAACTTCTGGTGGCATGTGGTGGTGATATTTACTACAGAGCCAAGGGCCAATCAGCTGAAATCTGCAAGGGAGCAATGGGCACAAAAGCACTGTCATCAGGATCTTTATCTTGACATCTTGGAATGGGTTCCAGTAATGTTAGCCCATTGGCTCAATAACCCTTGTCTCTTCAAATACTCTCAGGTACTCAAGTATTGAAACTGAATTACAGGAAGTGGTAGCCTTAGTATGTGTAGTCTGCCCCAGATACCTCCATTTTCATTTGAAAAGTAACAGTCACAGTACACCATTGCACCTACAGGACTAGTTTCTCTAGATCAGCAGTTCTCAACCTGTGAGTCGTGACCCACAGGAACTGTATTAAAGGGTTGCAGCATTAGGAAGGTTGAGAACCACTGCTCTAGATCAATGTGGATGACATTGTTGTCAAGGAATGTAGGAAGTAAGCAAGGCCAAGGCACAGTGGCTCACTCCTGTAATCCTAGCACTCTGGGAGGCTGAAGTAGCAGGATCACTGGAGCTCAAGAGTTGAAGACCAGCCTGAGCAAGAAGAGTAAGACTCTATCTCTTATTAGAAAAATTAGCTGGTGTTGTGGCAAGCACCTGTAGTAATCCCAACTACTTTGGAGGGTGAGGAAGAAGGGTTACTTGAGCCCAGGAATTTGAGGTTGCTGTGAACTATGATGATGCCATGGTGCTCTATCCATAGTGACGTAGACTGTCTCCCCCCCCACCCCCACCCCAAAAAGATACTGGTTTGATGCCATAGCTCATTGGTTAAGGCACTGGCCACATGTACTCACATGCTGGTGGGTTCTAACCCAGCCCAGGCCTGCTAAAGAGCAATGACAACAACAGCGAAAATAGCCAGGTGTTGTGGCTCCTGTCATCCCGGCTACCGAGTTTCCCTGAAAATAAGACACTGTCTTACATTTATTTTTTCTCAAGAAGACACACTAGGGCTTATTTTCAGGGGATGTCTTACGCTCCGTGCGGAAATGCATGGCGTACCTGCATAGCCACGCCCATCAATAGGTCTTATTGGGGTAGGGCTTATTTTTTGGGTAGGTCATATTTTCGGGGAAATATAGTACCTGGGATGCTGAGGCAAGAGAATCGCTTAAGCCCAAGAGTTTGGGTTGCTGTCAGCTGTGATGCCACATCACTCTACCTAGGGCATGAGATTGTCTCAAAAAAAAAAAAAAGATACAAAGTGACTTGTACATTCAGTTTACTGCTGACTAGTTAATGGAAAAGTACACAGAGGTGCCAACTCCCCAGGATCCTGTCCTGGATGACACCATGACAAGATCCTGCAACCAGAAGTGTATATCATCTCGTTTTGCTGAGGAGCCAATGCTAGACTGCTGTGAGCAGATCTAGTCGCGGCTGTACCCCAAAGGGTGTGGTCAGGAAGCCTCACATTTCCTTAGAACCCAAGAGATAGCAGCTCCGGATAGCCCTCTGAGAGGCAGAGGAAGGGTACAGGCCTGGCCCCCTGGCAGCTCCTTACCAGTCTTCACTCAGTGCCAGGAAGCTTGGGTGAGCTGTATTCTACATGGGTACATGAATTTCTAGTGCATCTTGGAGCTATTCCCTTATAAGTTGGCCCAACGGTATATCCTTAGATGAGGCAAAATAAATTTTCAATACAAATCTTAAGTTTTGGTACAGTTATATAAAATGAACTGGGAAAACTGAGAAGGGACAATTTCCCGGGATTAGGGATTTGCTGCAAAAAGGTCAGCAACAGCACAGCAAGCCTGGGGTTTGAAGGAAGATAGGCAGGGCAGCTGGGGCCCTAGTTGGAGGAGGCATCCTGAACCGATGCGATAAAGATGCAGATGAGATAACAAGTGAAACTGCCACCAGGACCAGGACAATTGGCTCTGCCCGGTTGGTGGTAGCTTCTCACTACTGTCCTTCCACCTGCTCTGTGCCCCTGCTAGTCAGACCCTATAAGGAGCTTGCTTGGAAGGCTGCAAACAAGAGCTGCCACTTGCCTTGCCTGGCTGAAAACCATGCTGAAATTGGTCTTTCTCTGGGGTCTGAGGATAAGCCACTAAATTTAGTGCTGGAAGGGCCCTGGCCAGATACAAGAGGGAACTTCCTTTGGTGTGATGTCATCTTTGAACCTTGGTTTCTCTCTCTCTTTCTCTCTATACATAAATATATATATATATATAGTTGTTATTGTTGTTGAGGCAGAATCTCACTATGTTGCCCTTGGTAGAGTGCTATGGCATCACAGCTCACAGCAACCTCAAAATCTTAAGCTTAAGCGATTCTCTTGCCTCCCAAGTAGCTGAGATTACAGGTGTCAGTCACAATGCCCAGCTATTTTTTGTTGCAGTTGTTGTTTAGCTAGCCTGGACCAGGTTTGAACCTGCCACCCTCGGTGTATGTGGCTGGCGCCATAACCACTGTGCTATGGGTGCCAAGCTTCAAAAGATATAAAATGAGAATACAAACATGGGTGGAGGCCTAGTCATGATTATGGTTATGCCCGGGACCACAAAGCAACCAGCCTATGAAGTGAGGCCCAGTAAACTCTGTCCATGGGCCAAATTTCTGAGCTATGAATGGTCTTGACATTTTTAAGTGGTTAGGTGGGAAAAACCCAAAAGAATACACATACTATTTTGTGACAGATGAAAATTTCATAAAGTTAAGATTTCAGTGCCCCTATTGGGACAGCCACACTGGTTTCATTGGTTCCTTTAAATTATAACAGAAACCCCACTAGTCTGCTCAACTTCTCTGAGGTTGGGGAAGTGAAACTATGAAAAGGGAGATGAGCCTACAAGAATCTGGGTGAATTTAGGTTTGGGAAATCCTTCAAAAGCCCCAGCCCAGGAACCTGGGGGTAGGGACAGTGTCTAACTTGTCAGAGCTTAGAAAGATTATACTTGACCTGGCCTAGTGAGGGTGGAGCTAGAGCCCCTTTCTAGGATTGTATTTGACAAAGGGCCCCTTATCACTAGATGGTACATGACTATTTACTATGTACTGGGTAAGCATTTTGAATTTTATCAGGACTGCATTAATTTTCAGAAAAAAATAACCTTAACTTCATTTCAAACACTATTTCAATGTTTAAAAAAGAGGTGTTTATAAGATGACAATAATTAAACTAGTGTTTGTAAGTACAACAAATCTTAAAGGTGGGAGGTGAGTGACTCAAGTTTGGAAAAACTAGAATCTGCCCTCTAATTGCCTGTGTGAGGGAGAGTTGAAAGAGAACTGCCCCTACTCAGCTTGAAGGATAAGAGACTGACCTTTCCCAGTCTCCCTAGAGAATGAGAGAGGACTGTACTAGTCTGCCCTGGGATGAGCTCCTTCCTCAGTCTGCTTTGGAGGACAAGAGAGCTACCGCCATCTGCTCAGAGAATGAGAAAATTGCCCATTTCCCCAGTGGGCTGGCTATATCATGCCAGGGGTGCTGTGTTTGGAGAGAAACCTGAGCCACTGCCTAAAAGTGCTACCTAATCTACAAAGTGTGACAGCAGGCACCAGGCACATGCTGAGGATGGAGATGAGGCCTGTGCCTGGCTCTCACTACTATCCACAAGGGATTGCTGGATGAAAAGTACAAGGCAGAAGACCTCAAGGGCACAGGCATCCCCCATAGGCTGGCCTCACCCAGAAGACATTCTAGGGGCCTCTGTCCCTCTAGGTGTCTGGAGTTGGGTATTGCAGTATAAGTCCTGAGCCCTGGCCCTTAGTAGGACCAGACAAGAAGCTTTCCTCATTTACACCCCAGTGAGGTCTACACACACTTCGAAGAAGTGATTCCCTGCTCCAGAGACCTGGGCATTAGGATCTTTTTTTAATTTTTATATTAAGGTACAATGTACATGCATGGTACAATTCATTTCGTGTCTAGTTCTGAGTTGACAGACACATACAGCAAGAGTAACCAAGACCATGTCAAGAAATCTCTTTTTGGTTTTTTTTGAGACAAAGTCTTATTTCGTCGCCCTCGGTATAATGCCATGGCATCATAGCTCACAGTAACCTCAAACTCTTGGGCTCAACCGATTCTCTTGCTTCAGCCTCTGAAATAGCTAGGATTATAGGCACCCCCGCCACAATGCCTGGCTACCTTTAGAGACTGGGGCTCGCTCCTGCTCAAGTTGGTCTCAAACCTGTGAGCTCAGGCAATCCACATGCCTCTGCCTCTCAGAGTGCTGGGATTACAGGCGTGAGCCACTGTGCCCAGCCAAGAACAAGAAATCTCTCTCTTTAAAGTCCCACGGGTGACTCTAACATGCTGCCAGAGTTAGAAACTAACCCACAGAGTCTTGTCTATCACCTAGGAGTGGGCAGGAGCTTCCAAAGACCATCAAGGAACCCTCCAGAGCCAGAGGACCCAGCATCTGGCGCCTTGGCCCTTGCCTGCAAGCAGCTCAAAGTGTTAGGGCAGCCTGTGGGGCACAGGGACAGGAAGCAGGGCTTAGAGCACCTCGTGGGGGAAGGAGCGGCAAGAGGGGAAGAAAACCCCTCCCAGGGCCAGAACCCACTTCCTACTTTACTACAACACTGGAGGAGACTGGCAGAGGCTGGGTCTCCCTCTACCTCCCTTCCCTGACCTTCTGCCGGCAGCACAGGGAGGTGAGGTAACTTGGCCTGGGTGGTTCCAGCTGGCGGGATGGAGGACAGTGAAGGTCCTGAGTATGGCAAACCCGACTTTGTGCTTTTGGACCAAATGACCATGGAAGACTTCATGAGGAACCTGCAGCTCAGGTAGGCCCAGGGCAGAAGGCACTGGACTCCCCTCCTCCAAGGTCCCCTACCCAGACACAACTGGATGAAAATGAGCACCTCTAAGCACTGTCTTAGGGAATCCGGAGTAGACCAGGAAGCTCCATCCCTGACAGGTCTGCCTAGTCAGTACTGGAGCTGTCACCCCTGCCTCTCACATGGTCCAAGTGACTTCTGCCCCTTCCTTCCTGCCCAACAGGGCCAAGTGTGACCCTACTTGGACAGATAGGCACTGGGCACTGGGGCCAGAGCTGGGCCCTCCTATCAGCACCTTCTTGCTAGTTGCTTCTGCTCCCTCATGGGGTCTGGCTTGAGCCCAGGACTCTGAGGTGAAGCAGGCAGGCCCCACCCTGGGGTCCAAAGCATCCTACAGGGTTGATGCAATGCTCAGGGGGGATGCATGAGTTTCACAGGACACCGCTGGTAGAAGTGACATCAGAGCCTAATTTGCTATCAGGAAGGGTGGAGAGAAGGCAGGAGGAGCCCAAGAGGTGGGGAACCTGGCATGTCAGGGTGGCTGTGTGGACAGCTAGGCTTCAGGCTCTAACTCCCAGGGAGTTTGGGAAGCTCCCCAGGGAGATCTTGGGGACCAGGAGCCCCCCTAAGCACAGAGAGCAAGAGGCTATGAGCCTGACCCACAGAGAGGAGGGCTAGAAGGGAAAAAAGAACTTAGGAAGGCCTAGCTTGATGACTCACGCCTGTAATTCTAGCACTTTGAGAGGCTGAGGTGGGTGGATAGCTTGAACTCTGGAGTTCGAGACCAGCCAGAGCAAGGGTGAGAGCCCTGTCTCTACCAAAACTAGAAAAAATTAGTTGGGTGTGGTGGCATGTGCCTGTTGTCCCAGCCATTTAGGAAGCTGAGGCAGGAGGATCGCTTGAGCCCAGGAATCAGGATGCAATGAGTGACGATGATGCCACTGCACCTCTGGGCAACAGAGTGATACCCTGTCTCAAAAAACAAGCAATAACAATAACAACAAGAATCTTATGAGATAGTCACTATCATCTACATTTTGATGATGAAGATGATGAGAGCTCTGAGCTCTAAGAAGGGGGGGACTTGCCCCCAAATCACACAGCTTTGAAAGAAGGTGAGTCTAAGCTCAGAACACCCATGTCAGAGGTAATGAAGGAAAAAGAACTACAGGATGGTACCACTGGGAGACATGATGGGTCCCACACACCAAGGAGAGGTAGAGTCAGAGGATTAGGCCAGCCAGCCCTCTCAGAGGCAAAAAGGTCAAGAAAGGGGTGGACACAGGTCCACTGGTGACCAAGTTTTTGAAGGGAAGGGTCACCCCTCCATCGGCCAGGTTTTTAAAAAAGTCTAAGGATGTGCCAGGAGGGCTGGCAACCACATTCACAAAGACGGGGACACTGTTGCCCCACCCTCTCCCTGTCATCTGGGTGGAGCTGGGCGGGGTCCCCTTCTGCTAGTTCCACCCAGGCCTTGAAACAGGAAACAGCACAAGGCCTCTCCCTCCACTCCCAGCCCAGCCCTTTCCCTCAACCCTGGCTCCATACCTGCCCTGTGGGGCCCAACCCAGGAGCCAGCCCTACCTCTGCCTCACAGTGTGTGGTCTTAGGCAAGTCTGTCCCCTTCACAAAATAGGTGGTCATGATTTTTGTGACCTCAGGACCCCCATGGAGAGCAGCATGGACCCTAAACTCTACATTGCAGTGGGGACAGGCTGTGAGGGTCTCAGCTCATCCAGAATGACACCAGGGCGACTGGGGAAGACAACTGCCCACTTCTCCCTTCTCTACTCTCAGCCCCTCCAGTGGGAGCATTGTCTGACTGGGGCCAGGGCTCAATGTGGTCTGTGCCCAGAGGCCCATGTGACCCTTGCTGCTTATGAATGCTAAGGTCTGGCCTTGCTGTGTTCAGGTTCAAGAAGGGCCGCATTTATACCTACATCGGTGAGGTGCTAGTATCCGTGAACCCCTACCAGGATCTGCCCCTATACGGGCCCGAGGCCATTGCCAAGTACCAGGGCCGTGAGCTCTACGAGCGGCCTCCCCATCTCTATGCCGTGGCCAATGCTGCCTACAAGGCCATGAAGCGCCGATCCAGGGACACCTGCATTGTCATTTCAGGTACCTGCCCCTGTAGCCAGGTACCCTAGCCTCGGCATCCTCATTCATAAACATGAGCGGGGGGATTAGAGTATCTCCTGTGTCCTGTGTGGTTCCAGGACCCTATCACACCAGTCCCATGGGTACAGGCTGGCACAGGGAGCTGGTCTAAGGAGCGTGGCCTGTTTGTTTCTGTTGACTACTATCTTTCTGGCAGGGGAGAGTGGGGCTGGGAAGACGGAAGCCAGTAAGCACATCATGCAGTACATCGCTGCAGTCACCAACCCAAGCCAGAGGGCGGAGGTGGAGAGGTAAGCCGCAAGGTATAGCTGTGGCCTCAGCACAGCTAGGATTGCAGTGTGGCACGAAGGGCCTGGCACTGGGAAGCCAAGAGATGGAACTGGAGCCTAGCTAAGGCCGAGTTCAGTGGGCTTGTCCATCAGGAAGCTTCCAGGTAACTCCAACACTCACTGAGGTAAGACAAGTTGACCTAAACTAAGTACCTCTCAAGTAAGGTGGACGAGACCCAGTCAAGGAGGGACACAGGCTGCCAGCTGGGAGGAGACAGCAGCGAAGGTAGGATATGGAGCAGTGCAGTAGAGGGACATCTGAAATACCACGCTGACAGGGCAGTGGCACCCCTCAGGGTATTCCATGGAAGCCTGGAGAAGCTGGCAGGCTCCAGTCAGGATGGCCGAGCATACCAGGTGGGTGTGTAGTGACAACAGGAAGCCAGGGCTGGCCTATTCACTGGCTGCTCTCCCCTGGGGGCCTTGCAGAAGCTGCTTCCTGTGTCAGAGCCCATTTCTTCCTGTTGAAATGTGACAAGGTGGGGTTCAGAGGGGACAAACAATGTCAGTTCCCAAGTACACATGGTTGGCATCACTGCCCACCCCTGCTTTAGAGGTCCAGGGCCAAGTGGTCAGATCAGCTCCCCAGGCTGCAGCTGAGGCCTGGGCAAAGATGAGGTGACCGTGAGAAACAAAGACCTGGACTCAGTGCTGTCCAGACCCTGTTGTGCATAAGCCAGCCTGCCAAGTGCATTTCCCAGCATGTCAGAGGCATGACTATCACACAGCCCCAGATGCAGCATTGGGTGAGGCAGGTCTTTGGCTCCCTCTTAGCCAGCTCTTTTATTCATCTTGAGATGCTGTGATTTCTGTGAGAAAGACTGAGGCAGGGACCCTATTGTCCAGATTGGAGGTCTTTGCCCAAACCCTGGCCCCTCCACTTCACAGGGTCAAAGATGTACTGCTCAAGTCCACCTGTGTGCTAGAGGCCTTTGGCAATGCCCGCACCAACCGCAACCACAATTCCAGTCGCTTTGGAAAGTACATGGACATCAACTTTGACTTCAAGGGGGACCCAATTGGGGGACACATCCACAGCTACCTGCTGGAGAAGGTGGGTAGGTGGGCTGAGGAGACCCCATGGGGAACCCTGGCTGAGATCAATCCCAGTTCCAGGGACCCTGATGCTGCAGGTTAGGAAGGCTGGGCTCTCCCCGTGGCCCTTTAAAGTGGGCCTCTGTCCCTGTGGCCAGAGCCCTCTGACCCCCAGCCTGTCCTACATCTGGGAAAGCACATATAAGGTCCCCAGGGGCAGACTTCTTCCCAGGCCTGAGTCCAGCTGCTTGTCTCTCCTCAGTCACGGGTCCTCAAGCAGCACGTGGGTGAAAGAAACTTCCACGCCTTCTACCAGGTGAGGCACTGAAGGCAGGAAAAGGAAGGAAAATATAGTGTGGGGGGAGGAAGGGCAGTAGGCTGGGCTAACTTGTGACCTTCCCTCATTCTCCAGTTCCCCACTCTGCCCCACTCCCTCTCACTAGCCTATTCCCTGCCACACACCCCATCACCTCACAACCCACAAACAAGAAGAGGTGAGCTCCCTGAGAGCAAAAGGATGCTTCTCCATATGAGATGCTTGCAGATGAGAGCTCTCTGGGATCTACATAGTGACTCCTAGCTCTAAGCTTCCCACCAAGGTGGGAGTTTCTTGGCACCAAGGTTCTGTGTCAAGTTCAACACTGAAGCACAGCTTCCTGGGACAAGAGTGGTGCCTACAGAATATAAACTCCCACCAAAGTGGAGTTCCCTGGACACTGACAGTGTCTCCACTGACTTGAGCACTCCTTTGGGATAAGAGCTTCCTTGGAACGGGCAATGATTTTTGTGAACTCTGAGCTCCCCACAGAGGTGGGAGCTCCCTGGAAACAAACTATCACTGCAGTCTCAGAGCTTGACACTGCCCTACAGTTCCCTGGAACACCAGCAGACTATGGGCTAGCAACAGAAGTGGAAACTCCCTGGGAAACAACGATATCTCTGGGGATTCAGGGCTCCCACAGAGTTAGGAGGTCCCTGCAACATGGACAGTGTCTCCACCAACTCTCAGCTCTACAATGGTGCAGAAGCTCTCTGGGACACAGGCAGAGCCTCTGAAGACTCAGATCTCCCCCTGAAATGGAGCTCCCTGGAATACAAATATTGCCTCCATAAAATCTGGGCTCCCTTCCGAGGTAAAAGCTCCTTGAGACATGGGCAGTGTCTTGTGGACTGAATTCTCCATGAGATGGGAGCTCACTGTGACAGACTCACAGCTCCCATGAAGTGGTGCTAACTAGAACATAGGCAGTGCCTATTGTCTCTGTGCTCCCCATGAAGGAGGAGCTGTATGGGAGGAGGGCACTGCCACCAAGACTCTGAACTCCCTTACAAGGTGGGAGCTCCCTGGAGCACAGTAGTGTCCTTAGGGACTCTTAGTTCCCTACTGAGGTGGGAGCTCACTGGGACACAGGCAGTGTCTCCACAGACTCTGAGCTCCACACAAGTACACGTCTCTGGAACTTGGGTGATGTGTTCCAGTACTCTGAGCTCCCCACAAGATGGGACCTCACTGGGTTGTGGGCAGGATCTCCATGAACTATGAATTCCTCACTGAAGTGGGAGCTCCCTGGGACACAAGAAGTTTTTGACAGAATTTGACCTCCCATGAAATGGAGCACTCTGGGATACTCTGGAATACTCATAGTGTTTCTATGGACTCTGAGCTCCCTGCTGTGGTAAAAGCTCCCCAGCACTCCAGCATTGTCTCTAGTGACCCTGGGCTATTCACTGAGGTAGAAGATCACTGGGACATGGGCAGTGCCTTTATGGATCTGAACTGTACTTGAGTTAAGAGCTCCCTGAGACATGAACAGTGTCTCCATAGACTCTGGACCCCCATAAGATGGAAGCTCCCTGGGAATCAGGCAGGATCTCCACAAACTGAATTCCCCACTGAGGTGGGAGATTCCTGGGACACAGAATGTTTTCACAGACTCTGAACCTCCGTGAAATGGGGCCCTATGAAATATGGACAGTGTCTTTAAGGACTCTGAGCTCCCTACTGAGGTAGGAACCTCCCTGGGACATGGATGGTGTTCCACTGACTCTGAGCCCCCCTCGGAGGTAAGTGCTTCCTGAGACTCAGCCAGCATCTCCATGTACTCTGAGTTCCACACTGAGGTGAAAGCTGTCTGAGACACAGGCAATGCCTCTATGAACTCTGAGTTCCCCACTGGTAGGAGCTCCTTGGAACACAGCCGCTGGGCTCCCACTGAAGTGGAGCCCCCTGGGACTCCCATGGGATCTCCACAGACTACTACCACCTCACTGATATGGGAGCTTATGGGACATGGACAGTGTCTCCATGGACTCTGAGCTTTCCATGAGATGGGAGTTCCCTGGGATGTGATCAAGGTCTCCATGAAATGTGAGCTCCTCACTGAGGTAGGAATTCTCTGGGACACAAGGAGTTTTTTCATAGACTCTGAGCTTCCATGAAATGGAGCTCCTTGGCACAGACAATGTCTTTAAGGACTTTGAGCTCCCCACTGTGGTGAGGGCTCCTCAAACCCATCAATATTTCTATGGACTCTGACCTCTGGCTGAGGTGGGAGCATTTTTGACAAGGGCAGTCTTTCCACAGACTCTGAGCTTCCCCCTGAAGTAGGAAGTCCCTGAGATTCAGGTAGTGTCTCTACAGACTCCGAGCTACTAGGACATAGGCAATGTCCCCATGGAATCCCAGCTCCCACTAGTGGTAGCTCCTTAGGACACTGGAAGTTTCTCCACAGGCTCTGAGCTCCCAGTGAAGTGCATGCAGGATTTCCACGACTCTGAAGTGGGAGATTCTGGGTCATGGCAGTGACTCCCTGAGCTCCCCATTGGGGTGGGAGCTCATGAGACAAGGGCTGTGTCTCCACAGATTCTTAGCTTCTCAGGAGTTGGGATCTCCTTGTGTCTAAGGCAATGTCTACATGGAATCTGAGTTCCCTGCTCAGGTGGGAGGCTATGAGACACAGGCAGTATCTCTGCAGGCTCTGAGTTCCCATTTCATGGGAACTCACCTGGTTGTAGGCAGGGTCTCCATGAGCTATGAACTCCCCAATGAGGTGTGCACTCCCTGAGACACAGGGAGTTTTTTAACAGACTTTGAGTTCTCCTGGAATGGAGCACTCTGGGACACCCACAGTATTCTATGGACTCTGAGCTCCACACATAGGTGAGAGCTACCTGGGACTCTGGCATTGTCTCCAGTAACCCTGCGCTCCCCACAGAGGTGGGATCTCATTGGGACATGGGCAGTACCTTCATGGACTCTGAGCTTTTCTTGAGGCATGAGCAGCATCTCCATAGACTCTGAGCTCTCCATGACATGGTAGCCCCCTGGGATTCAGGCAGGGTCTCCACAAACTGTGAAGTGCCCACTGAGGTGGGAGACTCATGGAACATGGGTAGTGTTCCACAGACTCTGAGCTTCCCATTTATGTGGGAATTCTCTAGGACACATCGAGTTCTTTCACATACTCTGAGCTTCCATGTGATGGAGCAACCTGATACAGACAATGTCTTTAAAGATGCCAAACTCCCCACTGAGGTGGGAGCTTCCTGGAACAGAGGCAAAATCTTCATAGATGGGAACTCCCTTGACAAAAAGCAGTGTCTTCATGGACTCTAGGCTGCCCACTCAGGAGGGAGCACTCTTGGAGACAGGCAGGGTCTCTACCAACTCTGAGCTCCCCTTGGAGGTAAAAGCTTCCTTGGACAAGGGCCATGTCTCCACAGACTCCACTAAAGCAGAGGTACATGAAATATGAGTGTTATCTTTTCAAACTCTGATCTCTCCACTGAGGTGGGAGCTCCCTGAGACACAAACAATGTAATCAAGAACTCTGAACTCCCTCTAAGGTGAGAGCTACCTGGGACACAAGGACTGTCTCCAGAGACTCTGAAATTCCATGAAGTTGAGTTTGTGGAGACTTGTTGGCCCATAAGTAGTGTCTACACAAGCTCTGAGTTCCCACTGAAGGGGAGCTACCTCAGACTCCTGCAGGATCTCCACAGACTCTGTCTTCCCTGCTGGCATGGGACATTTTAGGTTTCGCACAGAGTCTCCATGGAGTCTGAGCTCCACAGGAGTTGAGACTTCCCTTTGCCTAGAGCAATGTCTACAGGGAATCTGAGCACTCCAGTCAGGTGGGGGGGTCTCTGGGACATAGCTAGTGTCTCCACAGACTCTGAGCTCCCTCCTGAGGTAAGGGCTTCCTGAGATGGGGCAGTTATGTCTTCTGACTCTTATGCTCACAGTAAGGTGAGTGCTTACTGGGGCAGGGACAGGGTCTCTATGGACTTTAAGGGACATGGAGCTCCATTGTGGAAGATGGCAGTTCCTCCAGGAACTCTGTGCTCCCACTGCAATGGAGCTCCATAAGACTGACGGGATCTCCATAGACTCTTACCTTCCCTTCCCAGATAGGGGAAGTCTGGGGGACACAGGCATTGTCTCCATGGACTCTGAGCTCCCCATGACGTGGGGTCTCCTTGGGTCTGGAACAACGTCTCCACAGAATCTGAGCTCCCCACTAAGATAAGGTCTGGGGACAGGGGTAATGTCTTCCTGGCAGATTCTTTGCTCCCACTGACCTGGGAGCTCACTGGCTCACAAAGTGTTCAAGCAACGTCTGGTCGGCCCCTGGTTTGTTGGGTTGAGGCTGGGAGGAAGCTTGTGTCTATTTGTTTTTCTGCCTCTGGAGAGATTGGGAGGGGGGACTCCTGGAAGCTTATTCGTCTAACCAAGGGATCTCTGTCCTCTAGTTGCTAAGGGGCAGTGAGGACAAGGAGCTACATGAAATGCATTTGGAAAGAAACCCTGCCTTGTACAATTTCACACGCCAAGGAGCTGGACTCAGCATGGGTGTACACAGTGTGAGTGTGAGAAGCACAGATGGCTCAAACTGGGCTTAGTTTCAGGGTCCTGAGTGTGGTGGCAGGGAGTGGGCAGCAGTCAGCACAGGCCAGGCTGATATGAGCTGTGCAGGTGAGTGGGGAGGGTGCTCAGGCTGAGGGAAAGTGGCTCAGGGAGGGGACAGTGCGTAGGGATGAGCAAGTACCTGGGGCAGTCAAGTCAAGGTTAATGGAAGGCAGGTGTCCTGGGCCCAGTGTGGCTTGCGATACTGAACCCCTTCTCCCCCAGGCCTTGGACAGTGACGAGAGGAGCCACCGAGCAGTAACTGAGGCCATGAGGGTCATTGGCTTCAGTTCTGAAGAAGTAGGGTCTGTGTATCGCATCTTGGCTGCCATATTGCACCTGGTAAGGCTGGCTCAGAGGCCCCTGGAGGGGAAACCCCACAGGGATTTCCTGGCTGGGAGCCCCTGGCAGGGAGGAGCAGACTGGTTCCAGATATTGCAGTGGATATGGCTGAGCTGACTCCCTCCCCCAAGAAGCTGAGTTGCTCGGGCATGTGTGTATCAGTATCTAGTGAAGAGTCTGTTGTTAGGGCCAGGGCTGCTGGACACAGTAAAAGCCACAAATTGTGCAGACTGCTTCCAAGCACAGTGAGGATGACCTTGTGACATGTCACCCAGAGCCCCTCGGCTACAGTTCTCTAAGTGGCACAAGGAGTAAGCAGCACAGAGCTTCTGTGGCTACTGGGAGGATGCAATGGGGTCCTTTACACATTGGATACAAGACCTTAGCAAAAGCTCTGGTTTGCCCCTGCCCTCCTCTTTTCTGGCTGTATCTGTGCCTATGATGGTCAGCCAGGAGCTGGGCCCCACCACGTCCATGTCCCCTGTCTCCCTTCCTCCTCCCTGTCCAAAGGCATCTATGCTCCTTTTGGCCATGGAGCTTGGACTGTTCATGGTTTCCCCCCCATCACCAGGGAAACATTGAGTTTGTTGAGACAGAGGAAGGTGGGATGCAGAAGGGTGGCCTGGTGGTGGCTCAGGAGGCGCTGGTGGACCATGTGGCTGAGCTGACAGCCACACCTCGGGACCTTGTGCTCCGCACCCTGCTGGCTCGCACTGTGGCCTCTGGAGGCAGGGAGGTCATAGAGAAGGGCCACACTGCAGCTGAGGCCAGCTATGCCCGGGATGCCTGTGCTAAGGTACTCCTGGGCGGGCAGAGGGAGGCAAACCCAGGAGGTCTTGGCAGGGGGCAGGCCCAAGTCAGCAAGAAACAACATGCTCCTGTCCCCAGGCTGTGTACCAGCGGCTGTTTGAGTGGGTAGTGGATAAGATCAACAGCATCATGGAAGCCCGAGACCGGGACCCTCGGCGTGATGGCAAGGACACAGTCATCGGCGTGCTGGATATCTACGGTTTTGAGGTGTTCCCTTTTAACAGGTGGGACTCCATCTCTGACCTTCAGCTCCTGTGGCCACTTAGTCCCAGGGACTAAGGTTGGGAAGCAGGAGAGACTGAATTTGTCCTGGCTGGTCCCTGGGCCCAAGATTAATACCCCTAGGCTCAGCGCCTGTGGCTCAATTGGCTAAGGCGCCAGCCACGTACACCTAAGGTGGTGGGTTCGAATCCCCAGCCCGGGCCGCCAAACAACAATGATGGCTGCAACCAAAATAAATGGCCAGGCCTTGTGGCGGGCACCTGTGGTCCCAGCTACTTGGGAGGCTGAGGCAGGAGACTCGCTTGAGCCCAGGAGTTGGA
>CAUYQV010112753.1:0-26684 GCA_963574575.1 Galagoides demidoff
GTCCCAGCTACTTGGGAGGCGGAGGCAGGAGACTCGCTTGAGCCCAGGAGTTGGAGGTTGCTGTGAGCTGTGATGCCATGGCACTCTACCCAGGGGGACAGCTTGAGGCTCCGTCTCAAGAAAAAAAAAAAAGAAACATAAGGAGACAGAGGGGAAATCAGTGTATCTGGTGTTTGGGGGGACAGGTGGGAGGGGTGTGTTCTTTTGGATTAAATAAAGCAGGAGCCAAAACAGGTTGGGGGAGACTGCCCAGGGCTTATCCTTCACTGTCCTACTTAGTCAACTTTCAACAAAACAATGTAAAATGTAATTATTTTTAAGGAATTACACCATCCACTTAATTTATATACGTAGAGACATATTATGATAGAAAACGCTCTCAGACTCTCTGGTCCAGGCTTTTGCCACTGAGATTTTCTGAGGGCCTCATCAAGACAAGCTTAATTTCCTTAGCGTCACTGAAGGAGGAGAGAATGGGGCAAACACAAGCTTTGAGACCAGATCTGTCCCTTCTTTGTCCCACCCACTGCTGCCTGAATTTGGGCAGACCAAGAAACAAAGCCCCGTGTGCCTGCTAACCCGGCCACTTACAAAGAGACGGTGTCTGTGCCCCTAACACCTCGTTGATCAGTGAATGCCCAGGCTATGCTGGAGACGCTTCTCAAGGCACATTAATACACAAGACATAAAACCTCTATGCAGGCCATTGAATAGATAGGGTATTTTCTAAGAAAAAATTAAATGTGTAAAGCCCCAAGCTAGAAAATCTCGAGAGGAATACATCCAGTGTTTGTTTTGAAGACCAGCGTGCGTTTCTCTGCACCACACTCTGACGTGCAGGGACAGAGGCTGGACCTGCCTCAGCCCCAGCTGACCAGGGGGCGGCCGCGGGGGTACAGCTGGGCCCGAGCAGCGCTAAACCAAACCTCACTGCTTCAGTTCTTATAAATGTTTTAGGTTGGTGTTATTTGTTTCAGGAGTTGAATATCAACAACAATGTTGGAAATGACAAATAATTGCTCTGAACGGACCATGTGTTGCCTAAAATTTAACCAAACATTGTATCACAGAAAAGCTTTCCCTGCCATATGGTCCTCCCCACCTCCTGAAAGACATTTATAGTTCTCTCTCTCCTATAAACAGTTTAAAGGAACCACGATAAACATTCTGGAGAAAAGCTAAACTTGCATTTGCTACGCTCCTGTTGATTATTTGCGATAATAAGAAAATGTTTACGCCCGCAGAGGCGAAGTTTATGTGGGAGGCCCTAATGCACGCACCCCCTTATGTGCTGATTTACTGCTCGTTTATATTGAGAATGAGAGATAATGGACGCGATTTTCTGCACCAACACAACATTTCAATAGCTTCTGTGTACCAAGCTCTGATACTTAGTTCATCAATAAGACATTCATTCCAAACAAAGTAGCAAGACATACGTTGCCTTGGTTTCTCTTTCCTTCCAACATTGGTCAGAATATTTTCCCCCTGAAGAAAAAAGAATCATGAAAATTATCTTCAAGAAACATTCCAGATTTTCGAAGAAAGACCTAGACCCTTTGGAAAGTTCCAAGTCGTAGCAAGATGAGTTAAAGACACAGAATGTGGTACCCAATCCCCTGGAGGTCAGTGCATGCATAAATTGACATCATTTTCTTATGATTTCTTGGAATTTTCTCCTAAATGAGAGCAGACACAATGGGGGCTGGCACTTCTACATAGAATCGGATCCACTTTCTGCATTGACTTAATCAGTAGTTTGCCATAGAAAGCCAGGTGGTGGCACACACTTGTAATCCTGACACTTTGGGAGGCTGAGGCAGGAGGATTGCTTGAGGCCAGGAGTTAGAGACCATCTTGAGCATGAACAAAACCCCGTTCCTACAAAAAAAATTATCCAGGCAAGGTGGCCTGTGCCTGTAGTGTCAGCTACTTAAGAGGCTGAGACAGGAGGGTCATTTGAGCTAAGAAGTTTGAGGGTGCAGTGAGCTGTGATGATGCCACTGCACTTTAGTCTGGGACACAAAGCAAGAGTCTGTGTCTCAAAAGAAAAAAAAAAGATTGCCATGGGGATGGTGTGTATTTGGGTATTTGGAATAAATGCCTTGTTAAAGAGAACTTAGTAGGGATTTATAGTTAAAGGCTATTTTAATATTATATCAGAGAAAACACTTTATCATTTCTTATTCTTACATGGTTGAAACGGCCTAAGCCAGGTGTCCTCAAACTATGGCCCGTCCAGGACATTTATTCGGCCTGCCAGGTGTTTTTAGCACCGCTGCCTGTCCTGCTTGGTAGCTGACTCATCCCAGAGCCCGTAGTCCAGCCCTCCAACAGTCTGAGTGACAGTGAACTGGCCCCCTGTTTAAAAAGTTTGAGGACCCCTGGTAAGCAGAATATCAGAGGCAGAGGTAGGTACACTGTGGGGCTCACTGTAGAAATTTACGTCTAGGGTGGTGCCTGGTGCTCAAGGAGTAGGGTGCCGGCCCCATATGCCAGAGGTGGTGGGTTCAAACCCAGCCCTGGCCAAAAAAAAAAAAAAAAGAAATTCATGTCTGCCAATATTATTATTATCTGTATTTCTGCTTTCATCATATCAGAGCTATCTTTTAAAACATGTAATGGCTCATAGTTGTCAAGAGAGTTGACTTGAGGCTACTGGGTTTGGCACACAAAGGTTTTCATACTAAAGCGCACAGGATCGTTCTACGAGTACCTAGTTCCCTTTTCTAACCTCCTACCTGGTACCCCACACCTCAGCAGGCCTGTATCGTTCATTATCTTCTGGACAAGAAATAGGCTTCTGTTCCTCTGTACCTCACCACCATTCCTGCCTTCTCAGCTTGGAATGCCCTTCCCTGCTTTCTGGTTCATGAAATACTACTTTTCATTCAAGGCCCAACTCAAATACCACCTCCCCATCTGACAGTTCAAAACACGTCCTCTTCTGTTTATACCACAATGGTAGCACCAAGAAAAACCCACCCTACTGCCAGTCCATTCCCTATAGGTTATCCCTCCAGCCAGATTCACTCAAGGCAAACGCTGTCTCATTATCACCGCAGTGGGTGCCCAAATAAATGTTTTTTTCTGGGGTTAATTTGATCGGAAAGAAGCTGGTTTGATAGGTAAACACCCAAATGTCATATTCCTCAAATAAACAAAATTTACCCCCCAAAATTAAAATTTCAGGGCTTAAGAAGTATTTTCCAGTGACCCGGGCCACAGCTTTGAAAGGTCAGTCAAATATATCTGAAGAGTCATGGAGGGCCAAGAAGCAAAGAGTAACTATAAGCACAGTAGCCCCTCCACAGCTGGCCACCTCCCCACACTGCCCATCTCCTTGAGTTGATCTGATTTTCACAGGCTGGACATGCACCACATGTACGTATCAGCACAGCAGGCCTAGTGCCTTAGGTTGGCCACCTCTGCACGTAGACCAGTTTGTTACAGTCCCTCGAGTGGTCAACTTATAGAGATTCTATTGTAATTCAGTTTCATCCCTTTCTTTATAGGGTCAGAACAGTTGCACCCCCACATTTTCCTGATTCAATTGTTAGAAGAAACACGAAGTTTTGTTGGGACCTGAAGACCGATGGGTGGCCCGTGAGCGTGACAAAGAGCACTGGAGAGAGAAGGAAGAGCCCGTGTCCCAGGATGAAAGGGCCTCTTGCTCATGAACTGGGAAGGAAGGCCCTGGGTTGGGGCTGCCATTTCCTTTCCCACTGCCTTGTTTTGCCGGAGGGCAACAGCAGGAGGACGTGGTGCATTCAGATTTCCTGGTAGAAGTGAGTGGGGCTCTTGCCATGGTCACTAGGGCAGGAGGACAAGGAGAATTATCCTATAATCGAGAAGGGACCAGGTGACTCTACTGGTGAGTTAGACAAGAGCTTTCTGCAGCCAAGTCAAACAGGAGTTCAAACGTGGACATTTTTCCCATAACATCCTACTTTGCTCAAGTTTGAGAAAAATAGTAATTATTATAACATCAAACTAGGAAATGGCACTAAGAGACTATCTTGTTTGAAAGGCCAAAAAGATTTATTCCCTGCAGCTTCTAATCCTTGGGCTCAAGCATCTTCCTGCCTCAGCCTCCCGAGTAGCTGGGACTATGGGTGCCCACCACAACACCCTCCTTTTATTTAATTTTTTATCAACTTGAACTCATCAGGTTGTGGTCTGAATTAAAGGAGACGAAACATATCCAATAATCAAGCCTGGTTTCCATTCCACATTAAATGCTCAACAAAATTCTGTCCCCGCTTAGCCCCTGAAAGCCTTCATACTCTATCATTGCTCCAGTATGGTCACCTGCCCACCGTGTTGCCAGATTTATTAGAGACATTAGCATACCTGAAATTCAATCATGGTGCAATCCCTTTGGCTCCAACGATCTCGTCTCTCATCATCCTGTGTCTATCCCAGAACTTTCTGTCCAACCTTTTGAATTGTCCACCCTTCCCGGAATAGACTGTACTCAGCCCTGACTCCAAACTACCCTCGTGTGTGTCTTCCCCGAAATACTCACTCCCCATTCCCTTTTCTCCCACCAATATTTGAAAAATGTAACTTTAATTATGAACATGCAGCATGTATCTTTATTCTTAGCAGTGACTTTCTTTCATTATACGAGCGCGCCTCAAGCAGCCCAAAGCTATCTATCTAGCTATCTATAAAAATGGACACGTGTGGCTACTGAACTGGCTATTTAATGGAATCATATGGCAAGTGTTATAACGACTGATCAACCTACTTCTGATAATTCCGGCATACACAAAAATGTTCACATTCACTTTTGGTGAAATCCAGTTTTCCTGTATCCAATTCCCTTTTAGAAAGTGACTGCCTGACTACAAGTTTAGTCTTATCAAAATTACCAGCAGGCCAGCTCCGCAGCTCATGCCTGTAATCCTAGTACTTTGGGCCCATTCTTCTTTTTAAAAGGCATATTCCTGTCCATGCTTTAAGATTTAGCTGAAACATCCTTACTCTATAATGCTGGAATATTCAAATATTTATCATCTATTTCTACTCTTTGCTTGTATGTTTGCTCTGTTAGACTGTGAATTTTAGAACATATCTGTTTATTTTTGATGGTGCCTAATGATAGAATCAGATTACTGACCCATCCAGGAAAGATCAAGTACATGTCCTTCCCAGGAAATAGTGAATGGACCAATCCCTGCCTCTCTGACCCTTTCCCACCCACCTGCCCAGGTAGAACTGACCCTCTCAGGAAGGACTGAATGTATATCCCTCCCAGGAAATAGTAAATAGACCAATCCCTGCCTCTCTGACCCTTTAAAATCCCTATCCACCATAGTCCACGTGTGGACTTCCTCCCTGTCAGGAATTTCACCCCACCTGCTCCCACATGGACTAGAAGCCACATCGATCACACAGAATCAGGACTCCATGTTTCTTTCATCTCACACCTGGGAATAACCTTTCATCTTTGGGTCCAAAACCTCTCACCTGGTACACTGCCTGGCATATAACAGTGGCTCAGTGATACGTGAATGAATGAATGAATGAATGACTTTTCCATTACCCGGGCCAATGAAGTACACTGTCCATGGTTACATTGTTTTAAAAAAAAATTTTTTTTTTTTTTAAAAAGGACTTAAATCTGAAAAAAACTGAGTGTCAGCAATTTTGGAATTTAAGTTTTGGTGTTGTTTTTGTCTTCTAGGCAAGAGAGACAGCCAAGTCTCCAGGGAGCCCTTGATTTCACTTTGCACAATTTTAAACACCACTCTCTCCATACGCTTGCAACATGGTATCCAGAGACTCGCCTAATTGTCTTCATGTCCTTCCCAAACACACACACACACACTCACACTCCGCTATTTGGAAGATTCTCCCCAGATAATGCAGCCTGGTGATGGTGACCTTTAAGAGGAAGGCAGCATAAGGTAAACAAGGAGCATTTTGAGAAAACAAGTGCGGTTGTCGGCTTAGTTGGGAGCAGAGGGGCAGCAGCAGAAGTGACTCTGGGGGAGGAGGGGAGCGCAGAGGAACCCCTACAGTGAGCTACAACCCCCCTCCTTGTTTACAGAGAAAAAGAAAAGAGCTAATTGACGTAGGATGTGGGTGAGCTTGGTTTTCATCTTGCGGTTGCCTTAGGAGCACGTCAGGACCAACCATTTCCAGCGCTTTAGGGGGTAAAAGGAAATAAAATAAAGCAACTCTGAGGCTTTGGCTCCTCCTTTCAGGCTAACGCATTCCAATCCCCGGGAGCTACAATTATGTAAAAATTATGAAAGTGTCAAATTCGAGATCTTGAGAGATTACACGCATTGAAGCCCCAGGGATTTTATCCTTATTGACAAAATAAAGAACCTGGTTCCAGGTCCTCTTGAAACCCAAATCTCAAACAAATGGCATCAAACATTAGTCACTAGCGAAAGAAGTTGAAAAAAGTCGTGTGTAGGGAGTTCTTAAATCCTCTCAGTGGCTTAAAGGTTCAATGTTTTTTTTTTTTTGTCCAGGGGTGTCCGTCAACAAGCAGATGCTAATACAAATAAATGTATTCCCCTCGTTTAGACTCAGGTAATAGCACCACAATTAATGTAAAAATGATTTAACAACATCGCTTCTGTGTTGTTGCATAAAATATTTTTGGCTTTTTCTTATTAAAATGGAGTGGAGACTCAAATTGAAATGAGCACACACAGGATGGCCGTAACGTTCATGTGAAATTTTAAATGTAAAAAACACTATTTTAAATTGCACAAGAACTTGTGTGGCCACCCTGTATATATAACTTAGCTCAGGAAAGCCTGAATAATATAATCGGATTAAACATCTCAAGCTTAAAATAATGTTCTACTGATATTAATAATCACCTATAAAAAGGTGAACCCCCTGAGGCTTACACTTTGGAAAAAGTCTTCATGGGGATTTAAGTAGGAAAGGTGTCCTTTGTTTTACCGTGGAATCCATCCTAAACCAACTATCTTAAAAACTTTTTTTTTCAGCCTCTTTTTAGGGAAAATTAAAAATGGATAAAAGAATATATCGGAATCCAACATTTCCCCGCAGTGACCAGCTTTCCTGTTATTTTGTAGGAGTTTCTCAGAGGAGCCTGTCATACCATTTTCAATGAAAAACCAAGAAAAGGCCTCATTCTCTTGGCTCCTATAATTTTCTACGGCCTTTGGGCTTTGTTGCTCCTATTGTGAATTATGTAAGTGAGATCAACTTGTTAAAGGTATTTTTAGTTTTCTAAGAACGATGTGTTCTTGGGTCTTGTATGAGTTAAGGAAAACTTACCAAATTCTTCCTTGACTTTATTATATTACAGTACTTAGGGTCCTCCTGTCTGCCTTCCCTCCTGGCCCCCACATGGCCTGGAGAGCAGCTTAGTGGGAAGTAAGAAGCCTCTGAAGCCTTTCTCTACTCAAGTACTTTAGTAAACCCGGAGAACTGCGCAGGAGATAGCCCCAAGTTCTGATTCGCATCACGGCTCCCCACCCTGGCACTTCTTTAATCTACAGGAACATCCATCTTTGTATAAATTCTTATGACTCCCAGAAGATGTACCTTCCTAGTCTGCAAATCTCAAAGCACAGGGATAAAGGAAATCGGTCACTTGGCTGCTTTTGAGAATGGATCACAGCCATGTCAGGGAAACAGAGACCAGGTGCCTGCCATACATGGCTGTAACTGAACAAAACGCCATTTCAGGTCCGACGCAGTACGGCGATTTTGTCTGACATGCACAGCGCTCTCTGTGTGTGTGATCTCCACGGATAGACGTGAAAACTGCTTCAAACAAACCGAAGTTTAGTGCAGAATTCAACAAATCAGTCTGTTTATTTGAGATCTGACTTCCTTCCATCCCCCTCTTCTGAGGATATGAAAATAGAAATAACATATTTGCCTTGTTACCCACATGAGGCCACTTTTAAAAAGTGTCCTTTGCCTCTTTGGGCCTTGCCCATCTCACCTGTCAGGTAACAGGTGGGATTAACCCATCTTACTAACCAACGTGTAGCCTTAACTGACAAAAGGATTACTTTCTCTTTGAAGCAAGATCAAACAAAAGAAGTAAGTGCTTCCTCAGTTATGATTCACCTGGAATCTGGGGAAGTAGCAAAGCCATCTTCTCAAAGAACGTACTCCCCTGAGCCTCTGCTCACGTGACACAGCCCAATCTCCTCTCCTGTCTGGTCATCATCAGGTGCTCACAACCAAAGGCTGAGGACGTCGCAGGGAACATCCTGACTTCCGCTGAATCCTGGATTGGTTCGTAATGTGATTTAGGCCTTCCTTAACCACAGTAGATGATAATTCTACATATCATGGGGAGAAAACAAAAATGAACCCAGGCTCCTCCAAGTGGGTAAGAAATGAGTGTAGGAACACAGAGGAGTGAAGGAAAGCTAGGAGTCAGTTGATCAATGTCCCTGTCGACTATTGGGGGGGTTTAATGCCAATTTGGAATCCGGGATCATTTTAGGCCTGCACTATATATTCAGAGCCCATGGTACTATGTCAACTGAAGATGAAATCAACAGAGAGAGGCAAAGCTTGAGGGTGAGGAATTTTAAGAAAGGAAGAAACGTGACAGCAGGACCATCCAGGGAGGCTCATTTGTGGGCGGTGCACCTGCCACAGCACCCTGGGTTTGGTGTTACCGTCAGCCCTCCAGATACGGGTTCCACATTCACGCATTCAGCCAACTGGGGATTGAAATCATCTGGGGGGAGCAAAAGCTGATAAAAATAACACAACAATAAAAAAGAATACACATAAAAGCAATATGGTACAACAATACTCACGTAGTATTTACATGATACTAAGCAGTAAAGGAATCTAGAGAAAATTTAAAGGGTACGCGTAGGTTATATGCAAATGTATCATTTTATATCAGGGACTTGTGGATTTTAGCTTCCTTGAGGGGTCCTGGAACCAATCCCCGGTGGATACAAAGGGAGAGCTGTAGTGTGTGATGTCCAGGTGATAGTCAGTCTTGCAAGAAGCATCTCTGATGGCCACTTCCCCGCCCCCCAATTCTCTATGAATCTTAACTATGTACAAAAGCCACAGCTAGGAAACCTTCACTTCTTTTGTTTAATCTTGCTCCAGAAAGAAATCAATCATTTCATTAGGTAAAGCTACCAGGTTAGGTAGTGAGATGGGTTCCTGTCAAGTCTTACTTTACAGGTGAGATGGGCCAGGCCCAGATGGGCAATGTGACTTTTTTCTTCTTAAGGGGGCCTCATTTGTTAGCTATGCTCTTTTTTTTTTTTGGCAGATTTTTACTCATCAAAGGCAATTCAAAATCACGAGACTTCCAAGAGTGATGTGTCTTCGTCATGGCACTGGGGAACAGACAGGAAAACAGGATGAAAGTGCATGAGATTACCAAAGTGGGGGTTCACCCTTTGGAAAATGCTTGAGTCACACCAATCCATTAATGAGTCAATTGGTTTAATGACTTGTAGGTGCTGCTTTGGCTCTTCTACAAAGTAGAAACGTAGATTAATTCATCAATTCAGAGTTCCCCACAACTGAAACAACTCACGTACGGGAAAACATAAGAACATGGCAGAACATGGCATTATCTCCCTTAATCTCAGGCCGTATCACAGCACTGTGCCCTTGAAACTGATCCAAGATAAGAACCACAATAGAGTCCAGACTACCAAAAAGTCACTGCAGTATTTTCTAGAGCCATACTCCCCCACTCCCTTCATTTATTTATTTATATCGAGGCAGTCTCACTATGTTGCCCTCAGTAGAGTGTTGTGGCGTCACAGCTCACAGCCACCTCAAACTCTCAGGCTTAAGCAATTCCCTTGCCTCAGCCTCCCAAATGGCTGGAACTACAGGCACCTGCCACAACGCCTGGCTATTTTTTTGTTGCAGTTGCCATTGTTGATTTTAGCTGGCCCTGGCTGCGTTCGAACCTGTCAGCCTCGGTGTATGTGGCCAACCCCTATGGGCACCACCCCTTCACTATAAATATGAGAAACTTCATAAAAGAAGTGCTTTCTGGAAAAGCATGACTTTCTAGCAAATGCAAGATAAGTTTCATATGAACAAGAATCTAGTTGGATCTAGGAAGGTTTGGTAAATAAAATGTAGATGGCTGGTACCGTGTTTCCCCGAAAATAAGACCTACCCGAAAAATAAGCCCTAGCAGGATTTCTATGCATTTGTTAAATATAAGCCCTACCCCGATAATAAGACCTAGTGATGGGCGTGGCCATGCAGCGTATATGCAGATACGCTGCATAGCCATGCCATGCATTTTGGCACGGAGAGGATGACATCTCCTATAAATAATCCCTAGTGTGTCTTCTTGAGAAAAAATAAATATAAGACAATGTCTTATTTTGGGGCAAACACAGTATCTATTGTAGGAGAAAAATGTGTATTAGCTCACAAACAATCACAAACACTTAACATGTATGCTCATGCAGAGAAATTCTAGTACGATATGGGAAACTTTGCCATGTCTGTCCTTCTGTTATTTCATCCCCAAATCTGTAACCATTTGCTGTTTCTTTGTATTAGCTGCCATTCCCCCCACCCCGTTCAAGTTCTCTCTTTCTTAACCACATCCACCCTGTTGCACCATTTTGCGTGTAAAGTCTGTCCCTTGCTCAGTCCTCCTATTTCTCTCTCCTTGTGTTACGGGTCCTTTGTCCATTCTCACTATAGGAAGTACATTAGTAACTTGGCCACTTACTTGGAATGGGAGATATGTGATTGGTCAATTCTAAGCCAGGGGTTTATGAGGAGGCAAAAGACAAAGTAAAAGGCTTCGCCATTTAGCATAAAGGCAAACACGTCCACCTGCCTTCCGAGAGACTCAGCGTTATCCTGTTCAGCAGTTCTTCATCGAGTTGTTATTAAATCTCATAGAGTATGAGACTCGCCCTGCTTCAAGTTTGTGATGCACCACCACCTTGATTAGACTAGTTCAAGTTTAGCTTGACAGCCCCTGAAAGGGAGCCGATTCAGTGGAGCCTGTGTTTAAGGCCATGTCCTCAGTAAATCTATTTCTAATATATATTTTATCTTAGTCAAGCGTACACTATTCAGTATATACTATTACCGGTGCACGGTGAAATAAGGCTGTTGGCCCTATCACAGGCTTTCTGAGACAGCATCAAAGAGGATCTTAACATTTTTCCGAAAATTTTTAAAAAGGTGAAACAACTGGATTTTGAGACTCTCAGAGGCAACTTGGGTTTCTCTTTCAAACCTTCCAGGGACTTCCATTGTTCTGCAGCCCTGGGTGAGGTGTTTCACCTCTTTCCTGTAGTAGAAATAGGCAACAACAGAGCTGCTTTGTGAGATAGAAAATGAGGAAGTGCAAAGTGCCAAGAGCCAGAGGGGCTTTGCAGGAGAAGATGGATCTGATTTCCTCTCCTTCATAATGAAGGCAATTCTTTGAGTCTAGTGAGCTCAGGGGAAGGTGCAGGCGGAGGACAGTCTTAGACTCTGGGCAGAGGTGGGTCAGTGTTTAAGTGGGGAAGGCAGAGACCTCTTCTTTCCGGGTGGCTGTCTCTCTGTGCTGCACCATGAGGACCAACTGTGAATTCTCCCAGGGGATGGCGAGATGGAAATGTGCAGAAAGAATTCCCCGTGTGCCTCGCGGACAGGAAAAGGAATTAGTCCTTATTTGCATAAAACTTTAATGGGATAAGATCTTTTTGATATATGTGTTATAAATTTTTTAAAAAACACCCATAACTTATGAAGCACTGACTTTATACCAAGCACTACACTAATAGCATTTAAATTTTGGGGGGTAGATTTAGGGGGTACAAGTGCAGTTTTGCTCCGCGGATACGCGGCAGAGTGGTGAAGTCGGGGCGTTTGGCATCGCTGACATCTGAGTCCTGTGCAGTACCCGTTACAGAACTCCTCATCACCCCCTCCACCTGCGGAGTCTCCAGAGTCTGCTCCACTCTCTATGGGAACGTGCACACATAATTTAGCTCCCACTCTTAAGTAAGAATGTGCAAGGTTTGACTTTCTTAGACTAGGAGCTTTAAGCATGTTTAATTCTGAATTTCCACAACAATTCTGTGAGCCAGTTAAGGTCTATTTATTTCCCTTTATTGGAAAAAAAAACAAGTTCCAGAGTTAAAGATGATAACCTGGAAAACAGTCTAGATCTCAGTGGCCCGAGGCCTTCTCCGGATCTTAGGCCTTGACACCTGTCGTGAGCACCAGGTTTCTAACTCCATGGTGAAAAGCCAGGTTAACTTTTTGAATCGTCTCTCTTGGGAGTCCAAAGAAAAAGTGGCTCTCTGAGATCTTTGAAGAGCCTGAAAGCAGGGGAATTGTCTGCAAGAATCAGAGGAAGGTTTGTAGGTTCCCAGATTTATAAAATAATTGACTCATAGAGCCACGTCTACACTCCCAGCAGCCGAGTGTTTGCTACCACGGAGATGGTACAAACAGCAGGCGGGCACCGGGACTGCCAAGCCGTCTGCAGCTGGTACCGTGTCATGGAAACCTCGCCTAAAGCGTGTACTAACCAGAACTATCGGGGAAAGTGCCTAATTTAAACTCTTAAACTATTTTCTTAATCTCTGAGCATGAGAGCACTAAGACCTTTTCTCTGTATGTGTCCACTGCCAATATTTCAAACTGAAAAACAAGTCTATTAACTAATGAAGGAGCAACTGGACTATGAACATTGGCCTGAATTTACCTGTCACTAATGAGTGGGCTTTTTCAGAAGCTGAGGAAAAGGTCTTTCCAAGCAGATATACAACTCTAAGTCAAATTCTTTTTATGAATTATTTTGCTTTTTTGGTGAAACCTCAATTTAAAACCAGCACACCCATGTTCAGGCAAGTCTGAATACGGGAATATCTCTTATTTTCATTAATGATACCGTATAAAGCAAAGATGGCACTCAGACTGGTAAGCTATTATTTTTCATCCTCTGTGTACAATGTAGACTCTAAAAGTTTCACTGAGTCCCAGTTGCAGTGAGTTTGTGACATCACAATTCGTTACCATGGAAACGTCTATGGTGACACGTTCCCCTGCAGACTCTCTGTCATTAATCCATCCTCTCTGCCATGCTCAGCCAAATCAAGCTTATATCTTCACAGGTTGAACAATGGTCTTTATACTAAACGTCATGGTGACCAAAAATAATGATTGCTATAAAAATGATTAGGTATCAATCCAATTAAAAAGCACAAAAATAACCTTTCATAATCTTGCTATTATAAAATCACTCTGGGTGTGGGTCCCAACTACAACAGGAACTATATCTAACAAATGCAAACATTGTAACCTAATTCTTTGTACCTTCCAATTAACATGAAACTTAAAAAAGGAAAAGAAAATGAAATAAAATCACTTCTTAGATCTTTCAGGGTTAATTCTAGCCCAAATGTAGGTACAATTTTCAGGTAATTAAAACTCAACACGTAAAAGTCACCTTTAAATTTCCATATCACAAGTGGTCCTCTAAAGTGTTTCTGGGTTAATGAGACATTTTGTTAAGTTCTGATACATTTTGAAAGCAACCTGCTACGTCTAAAGAAACAGCATCAGGTTTGCAAAATGAGGCTTAGGGAGGGAGAGTCAGGACGGTGAGAATGTTCTTATGTGCCCTGCAGAGAGACATGCAAATTATTTTATTTCTCCAGGTTTCACAAGAGAAATTAAGACCTTATCTCACTTTCTCATCAAAAGGCAGTAAGGTTTAGAAAACAAGACTGTCATCGGCTTCCTGGAAGGAAAGTACCAAATAAAAATTTAGATGTAATCCAGTAAGTCCCTAGAGCAAAGAAGCTACAAATTATGAGTTTTGTATCCCCATTCCTCAGTGCTGAGTAGATGCTTAACAAATATTATTTGAAGTGAACGTACAACAAAAGGTTTGGACAGAAAAAGACAATTAGGATTCTGTTCACATTATTGTCATGAAGGTTAAATTTGCACATTAGTGGAGATGGATCCACAAGTATATAAAAATGGTTTTACATTATCTAAGGCAAGTTTTTCTATGAAGAAACTTTAGGATCTCATTGCCAACTAAGTATAAAAAATTATTTTTATCAAAATTTAAAACCTTTTGCTCTGTGAAGAACCCAGTAAAGAGAATAAAACCAAAAAACTCTAGACTGGCAGAATGTATTTGTAAACCACATGTCCAACAAATGATTGCCATCAGGAATATTTAAAAAACTTTTAAGATTCAACTGTCAAAAATCAACCCAATTAGAAAACAGGCAAAAGGCACAAGGAGACATTTCACTATAGAGGATATGCAGATGGCAAAGAAACGCGTGAAATGAAATGACGTCCAACGTCATTACCATTAACGGAAAGCAAAGTAAAGCCAAAATGAGCCACCCCTGAGTCCTGGTCACAGTGGCTACAAGCAGAAAGTGACACCACCAAATGCTCGTGAAGATGCAGAGAAGATGAATCACTGCCACATGGCTGACGGGAATATAAAATGACACAGCCATTTGGGGAAATGGCTTTTTTTTTTAAGACAGAGTCTCCCTCTGTCGGCCTCTATGGAGTGCTCTGTCATCACAGCTCACAGCAACCTCCAACTCTCGGGCTTCAGTGATTCTCTTGCCTCAGCCTCCCAAGTAGCTGGGACTACAGACGCCTGTTGCAATGACCGGTTATTTTTTGTTACAGTTGCCACTGCTGTTTTAACTGCCTGGGGCCAGGTTCGAACCCACCACGGTTGGTATATGGGGCCAGCACGCTACCCACTGAGCCACAGGCGCACCTATTTTATGTTCCTTAAAAACACTAAATACAAAACTGTATCCAATATACTCCTAGGCATTTATCCTGGAGAAATGAAAAATTCATCTTTACCCAAAATTCTCGAGACGCGAGCTCACTGCAGCTTTGTAACAGCATGAAACTAGAAGCAACTCCGGTGTCCCCCCCACCCCCACCCCGGGTGAACAGAGACACAACCACACCATGGAATACTATGCAGCAATGGAAAGGAATGAACTACTACACTAACTACTAACTAACTACTACCACTAACCTAGATAACCCCCAGAGAATTATGCTGGTTGGAAAGAGCTAATCCCTAAAAGATGCATACTGGACAGTTCCATTTACATAACGTTTTTGAAACTACAAAATATTAATGGTTGCCAAGTTCAAGGTGGGCGTGGGCAAAGGTAGAAAGCAGAGACAGCTATGAAATGGCTAAACTGGAGGTTTCCTGCAGTGAAGGGAGCGTTTCATGTCTTGATTGTCCCAATGCCAATATCCCAGCTGGGCTAACATACAGCAGTCTCACAAGACGCCATCCTGGGAGGAAACGGGGCAAGAGGTACTGGCTGTATTATTTCTTACAAATGCCTGTTAATCTACAATTACCTCAAAAGTTTACTAAGAATTATTTTCTTAAAGATAATATTTTAGAATTTAACAGTTTCCACAAACAACATAATATCTAAACTGATAACATACCAAAAGGATCTACCTTATTCCATGGGAGGCATTTACATAGTGAGGGAAATGTAGATCGTGAGATGTAACAAAAATATTTTTAAAAAGGCACATGCTCCAGAGCTGACCACCTCCTTGGGTTGACCTAATTTTCATGCATCAGACATGCCCCACATGTACGTATCAGCACTGCAGGCCTAGTTCCTCATGCTGACCACCTCCGTGTGTTGACTGGTTTGTTACAGTCCCTTGGGTGGTCAACTTACAGAAGTTCTGCTGTATTTCAATCAGAGGCATCCTCTTAAAAATGACATATCTATAGGAGTAAGAAAGGGATGAGATCTGTTGGTAATTAAAATTCTGAATTTTAGTTTAGTTTTGTTTTTTGAGACAGGGTCTTGGTCTGTTGCCCAGGCTACAGTGCAAAAGCTTGGCTCCAATGATCCTTCGCCTCAGGATCCCAAGTAGCTGGGACGGCAAGTGCCCACCAATACACCTGGCTAATTCTTCTATTTTTAGTAGAGACAGGGTCTCACTTTTGCTCAGGCTGGTCTTGAACTCCTGAACGGAAGTGATCCTCCCACCTCGGCCTCCCAGAGTGTTAGGATTAAAGGCGTGAGCCAGCAGGCCGAGTCCTGAATTTTAGTTTTAAGTATAATCTTTATTGATAAGAACCCTCAATCCACAACTTCATGTTCACAAGGCAGTTGCAAGGTATTCTGCAAGCTCGCTGAGTCCAGAGGACGAGTTGGGGGAGGCTGGGCAACTGGAAGGCTTTCTGAGACTAGCTCAGCAAGGGCAGTGATGAGGTGTGAGCCAGGTTAAAAACCAAGACCGAAAATAGACCCAGAAGAAGAAAAGGACCCATAGTCCGGATTTGAATAAATTCAATAAATCCATCCCATCAATTCCCACAGAATATTCTGCTGAGTCTCAAACATTTTGGCTACTGGCCTGGCTAAGACACAATGTGGCAAAGTTGGGACGGGGATTTGAGGCAGAGTAAGCCGTAACACACAGAGATGGTTTTTAAAAGGCCAAGTTTGTGCACTGTGACATCAACATCTTCACCATTAACAGCTTGAGCATTTTAACATATTTTTTCCTTATTCTACTAAGCTCTCTAAGCTCTATGAAGTAGCTGGAATCTCTGAGCAAAGAATATAAATATCCTATATTGGTCTAATGCTCTAGGATAATTCACACAGATCTAACACAGATAGTTTCATATTGATGGAATAATGACAGCCCAATAGGTGACCTCCTTACCTACAAAAAGACCTTGGCATAACGTTGTCCAAGGAAGAACGTTATCTCGGACATGCGAGTCATGCTTACTTTTGCAATCCAAGATGAATTAGAAAAGAATAAACTCTGAGTCTGAAGCTTCCTGCCTTGCTTGGAGCAATCAAAGGTTACTTAATAACCATAAGGCAATTTAGGCTTATAATCCTTTCCAAAGCAAATTATTCGTTGAAAACTTCAGAAATGGAGACTTGAGAAATAAAAGTATACACATCTAGTGATAATATAAGGTTAGGATTTATCCCAGAATTCAAATGGTAAAAAATGGAAAATGAATAAACACCATAAAAAGTAACTTCATTCTGAATAGTAAAACATTTAACCAATAAAAATACCTTACTGTAGAAGTCCTGTACGTATCTACGCAAATAAGTGGCCCCTGGATCTTACCATGTCGACAGGCACTGATACACCCTAAAATGTATCCCGAATCACCAAAAAAGGAACACTGGGAGTTTCACTGATGAGCACGGCAGCAGTAGAGAGAGACTCGATGAAGTATCTGGTTATGTAAAACACTCTTCTCTAACTCTGCTCCATAACTGAATTGTTGGGTCTGTCAACTGGGCATGTCTCAACAGCAATGGCCCCAGATAAGGCCGCTAATCCTTTGACTTGAGCTATTATCAGATTCGTGAACTTCACCTTCCTTCAGTTTGGCTAAAGGTGCTTTTAAATATAGGTTTCTCCAGTCGTTGGGAAGAAACACCCTAAAATGCTTTGGTGATATATAGATACTTGGAATGTCCAACTAGTAGAAAAACCCAGTGGGCCTGCAGGTTGCCGTGATGACAGCTCCCATACCCGGGGCTGTAAATGAATCCATAGAGGGTCGGAGTCTAGAGACATCTACTGAGATACCTGCCTCCCATCTGGCCTGTCACCATCGTTCTTCACTCATCCCAATTTTCCACAATTAGACAAAAACATTGTCTAAAAAGAAGGCCACTGTTAAGATGCACCTGGGGAAAGATTGGGATTACAGCCGTCCCTGAGGTGTCCGTGGGGATTGGTTCCAGGAAAGCCCTGTCCCCAGACCAAAATGCATGGACACTCAAGTTCCTTATATAAAGTGGCACAGCACCGGCATGGAACCTAAAATACACCCCCCCATCGACCAATAGATTCAAACATCTCTAGATCACTTACAATACCTAATACACTGCAAATGCTGTGTAGTTGTTTTGTTGTACTGGATTTTGTGGCTTTTTTTTGTTGTCTTACTTTTTATTGTTTTTAATTTTTTAAATATCTTCGATCTACAGTCGGTGGGATTTACAAATGCGGAACTCTGAATAGGAAAGGCTGGTTGTATTGCGCATCTTCTCAAACCTTCTCTGGCCTCCCTCATCCCTTTCAATTACTTTGTCAGATTAGGCGATTGTCACTTTGGAAGGCACAGAGGACCTGGAATGGAGGCTCTGGGCTTAGCTTCATGGGTGAACAGGACTAGGCTGGTCTCTGAGGGCTGTGGCTTCAAGGAATGGGCTTCTGGGGTATTAAGAGTTCAGGATTCAGGGGCCCTATTTGAGTCCAGTGTATCGTACATTAAGTGTGGGAGTCTGTGCGTGTTACTTAACATCTCTGAATCTCATTTTCTTTCTCCTAATTTTTGAGACATCCTCCTACCTGTTTTTTAGAGACATTGTTAGAATGAAGAGACAAAAAGCTTTTCGCACTCAGCCGAATGCTTAAAACATGGCAAGTTCTCAAGAAACATCCTTTTTAATGACTAATGAGTGTAGAACATTTACCTGGGCGACTGATACGTAGGAGACTTTCAGTAAGTTAAAAGTTTACGTTTTACTGTGGAAACATGCTGAGAACTGTACTCAGTTCTCTCAGGACCAGGAATAAAAATATTTGTGCTCTGAGAAATGTTTCTTACGTGTGACCAGGTTTAGAAGGCTTTGAATTCTTAGTTCTGCTGAGACTGAAAATTTATGCCGGCAGGTAAGAGGGAGGAATTGGGACATCCACTTAAAGTTGCGCAGGTGAGAATTGTTCTTCCTGTTGCCAGGAACTGAAACAATAGAGTTGACAAGACAGAACGCTTTCCACTTATCTGCCACACATAGTCAGCATTTATCTATTTTGGTCCATCATTCATCTATAATTCTTCTCCTCGGTGGAGTTGAGAAATCCTAGCAGGAGGTTAGGTTGCCTAAAGAATCAATTCCTTCCTGAACAAGGCAAATTGGAAAAAATACAAGCCCGAAAGGGAAAAGTGCCTTCCTGTTTCTTGACTCACACAAAGGAGACAACAATTAGCTCAGCTTCTAATAGTTTCCACAGCTCTGCTACTGGACAGCCTTATTTTTAACTCCATGAGCCTGGTAAAAATTGCCTACATCTATCATCTCGTCTGCCCTTTTGAACTCCTATCGCCTTCTTTGCTGATCGTGGGCAGTTTGAGTAATTGGAAATTCCTTTAGAGATCTGCATTTTTCTCCCATTCCAGTATTTTCCTGATGCCTCGTTACTTATTCTTTCCATTTGATGCAAGGCTGCCTCTTCCTCAGACCCAGAGGATCGGAAACCGGGTACGTCTTACCCAGCCCAGTGGAACTGTGACCACCCAGGACTACGACCGTCCAAGTTAACATGAGCTGTGGCCTCACCCCGGCCTCACCTCTTGGTATCCACCCAGAAACATAGGCTGTGTTCTATACTATCACTGGAAATAGGACAAATATTTTGCTCAAAAGACAGTCATTCCCATCTGCCCACTTCCCTCTGGCATAAAATGGCAGATTAAATGTCATCACTGTTTAACTGACTATCAGTTAAAACTCCTGTTCCTTTAGATTGGCTGAGACTATCTAGGGTCATCCGGGAAGGGCAGACAGCACTTTTCTGTGATATTAAACATGGCATGATAGAGTAAAAAACACATGGACTTTGCTGTCCAAAAATGTTGACCCAAGTCCTTTATCTGCCTTTTGACTGTGTGGTCTTATGTCTTAGGTTCAGTGTAAAATGGGGTTCATTAGTAATATCTATTTTATTGGGTGCTGTGAGGATTAAATGAATTAACAAATGCAAGATAGGCTTAGAAGACTGTTAAGTACACAGTTAGGACTCAATGTCGTCTATCTTTTCTGCCCATCTTTTAACTCTTCCCTCTCCAGTTTTTCTGCCACCCGCAGATTCCCCAGTTCCTATTTCTTTTGGGCGGGCAAGAGGTTGGTGGATTACTTATAATTATTCTAGAGTTTTAAAGGAGGAAAACATAAATATAAACTCACCCGATGATTGTATTGTCTATTTTAGGCTACATGAATTAAAGCGGTTTTGTTTATTTTTGTCTGACATAGGATGGGAAAGGCTTAATCTTCTAAGTTCCCAGCATTATCAAGTAGGGATGGGCCCAGAGCTATGTAATGATAGAAAGTGTACCAGGTGTATTTCACGGTATCCACTCTTTGCATATGAATCTTAGATAATAGAGAGATAGACAGACAGACAGACAAATAGATAGACAGATAGACAGATAAATAGATAGATATCTTTTCCACCTGATACCTGAACAGGACAATTCCACAATTAAAAATACACTGCTTTAGCCTGAGGCTTACTTATCTTCTATTAAAACACCAATGTTCCCAGGAAAGCCAACACAGTAAGCCAATAAATAGTAATGACGACCATTTATAAAATAACATCATCTACTTGGGACATTTCTCACCTCCCTTTAGATTGCTTAACAATCCTGCATGATGAACACTGTCCCACTGACAACACTCACGTATTTAGGGTTAGAGTGATAATCACAGCAACAATGGAGACACACAGCCACTTCTTCAAGTTTTTTTTTTTTTTTAACAATAATAGAAAAAATAGAATGTAATTTTTCTTTCAGGAAAAAAATCTGACAGATGGATAGAAAGGCTATTGGTAAAACTATGAATTGAAATGAATCATTGTTAAAATATACCATATTGTGAAAATATTATATCCAGTAAGCACAGACTAGGGAGTATAAAGACCCTCTTTTAAGGCTAAGTCTTGAGCTTGGAAAAAGGTGTTTCTCAAGAACTCTGAGAATGTTAGTCATTCCTTGAAGTCTGATCTTTTAAGGATTGCTCAGGGGTGGGGCAGTTTGGGTCAATGCAGACAGGGGTGCCCATAAAGCAAATGGATACAGAGACTATGGAATGGCCAGGCGGGGGTGGAGGTGGAGTGGAGTCTCAGGGAGGCCTGAGAGTAAGAACCAGACCAAGATGTGAGGACTCTTGTTTATCGACAAGAGCAGAGAAGGACAATCCCATTGAAAGTGAGGACCTGCCCTGGGCTCTGACAATGATTTGCTAATTAGAGTACATTCTGCATACTATTATAACCACAATCCAGTTCTGTCTTCTGAGTGACGTCAGGCATTATAACAGCACACTTAATATAAAATAAAATAGTAAGAGTATAGTAGATAGAACACAGGTTCTATGTTCAGAAAGATCTGGGCTTAAATCCCAACTCTACCACTGACTTGTTCTGTGGTCACAGGCAACATATTTAATTCCTCTCAGCCTCAGATTTATACCATATATATGTGTGTGTGTTATTAGATTAATTTCTCAAGGTTGTGTCAAAATTAAATGAGGTAATGTACTTGAGGAGATACAGTCGGTGCCTAATAAGTGGTGTTGTTATTACGATGCAGACATCTCTAGATGTGAGCTACCAGAGGTCAGGGGCCATATCTCGTTCATTTTCATATCCCTGGGGCCTATTTTAAAATCAATGCTCAATTAACAAATGTTGATTGATGTTTAAATTAATACACATTAGAGAAAACGTTTCTGATATACCCCTCCAAGAAAACCCAAACCCCTCGGTGTGACACAGATACAATCAGAAGCACGTTCACCATAGCAAAGGGCATGCATTCTAATAGTGATTTCATGGACTATAATTGGGCTATAGCTTTCTATATATAGTAGGGCTGAGTACATTGGATGGGGGGGAGGATGGGTGGAGGGAGGGTGACTGACAGGACCACACCTATGATCCATCTTACAAGGGTACATGTGAATCTTTCTAAATGTAGAATATAAATGTCTTAACACAATAACTAAGAAAATGCCATGAAGGTTATGTTAACCAGTTAGGTGAAAATATTTCATATTGTATATAAAACCAGCACATTGTACCCCATGACTGCATTAATATACACAGCTGTGATTTAATAAAAAAATAAAATAAAATATCAGTCCAAAAACTGCCCTGAAGGCATCAAAAAAAAATACAGTTCCTTATGTTGTGGTGACCCCAACCATAAAATTATTTTTGTTGCTACTTCATAATTGTAATTTTGCTACTGTTATGAATCTTAATGTAAATATCTAATATGCAGGATGTGTTTGCTGATGGTCTTAGGGGTTGAGAACCACTGTGTGATTGTTGGTCTTCTGGGTATAATCCTAGTAGAGGTGATATAAATATTTCAAATTGTAAATAAAACCAGCACATTGTACCCCATAAATGCGTTAATATATACAGCTATGATTTAATAAAAAAAAAAAAAAGATAATCTCCCCCCCAAAAAATAATAATAGTGATTTCAGTCCATACGGCCAAGCACAGTCACCATGTTCAGTGATGAACATAACAGGGTTTATACAAATTGTCAGATCCTCTAAAATGATATGGACTATTGGGAGGCAGCTGAGGCCTGAGTTAGGATGGAAATGCTATGATATCAGGATACACATGGTCTCCAACCTCATTCCTCGCTGCCAGACTCCCACGACACATCCAAGGTCTGCACGTGTGTTATGGCTCCTCCTAGACATGGCACTAGATTTCTCCATCTCCTTGGACGTGGTGGAGCACGGGTAGATTACAACATTACCAGCTTCACTGGTAAGTAAAAATAATTCTAGATTCCAAGAATGGAGACTTCTTAAGAGGATCTTGAAGAAGGGTAAAGGCTGTCAACTCCTGAAAGAGAATTCCCATGGCCTGGGAATCTGGCCCTTGTGTGGTTCACCTGAATGACTCAAGATCACGGTGCAAAATCCACTAACAAGAATGGTAACACGGTCCAAAGACAGTGGACTAGCAGATTTGAAAAAGCCTGATGTGGCGTGGTCAGGAACGAGACTGTTCAAGGTTGCTAAACAACTTCCTCCATTCCTAACGTACTCAGTTTCTGTACACACACATCACACTCAGGTGTAACCCTTCTGGTCTGCACAAAAAGATGAGAAAATGCAAAAATGATGCACATACACTAAGAGATAAGTATTTTTAAATTGCTTTAATTAACTTACATGTATTTTTTTTTAATTTACATAGTATCAGTTAAGAACAATAAGACAAGAATTCTGGACATGTAGGTATAGCAAGGAAGGAGATGGATGGTAAACCAGATGACAGGTGTAGGATGTCCAATGTCTGAGAAGAAATGGCCACACTGTTTGTAAGGACTTCTTGTATTGGTAGGTTGTGACATTGCCATGCATGGAGACCAAAACAAAGAAACAGAAAGAGAGAGAAAGGGGGAAAATTGATTAAAATGAAGCTCTTATTTTCTTTTGTTAGAAAACAAAGCATTATTTCTTCCTGGATTATTAGCTGCATATCCCTAGTCCAAGTCATGTTCTAACAGTTTCCCTGTAATTAGAAATGTACATCCCTGCATAAGTGCCTGAGTATCTTCCTGGCATTCATAATCAGTACATGGCAAGGAAACAGGGCCAGTGGGCAGAAGGCTTCACGGAGTTTGGGCCAAAGTGGTAAGAAGGGGTTGTACCTCCTGATCAGACAAAGACTTGGTTCCAGGAAGCCAGGGCCTCAAAACGCTGGCCTTCACACTGTAGTCAACTTCACCCAGCTTCATTGCTTCTGGTCAAATTCCTCCATGTGGGTCCCATTACAGTCTACGAAACAAAGAGGAGAGAGACTTTGGGTAAATACTTTGTACATCTGGAATCCCGTCTACATTGCAAAACATACAGCCTGCCCCTTAAAGCTGACCAGAACCAAGCACATTGCATTCCACTGCTGCTCTCAGATAAGTAAGGCACAGCAGCGTCACGCAGGCTCTTCCCTCAGTACTGATGCAGCCAGTGCCGCTGAAGCCCCGACACACGGGCTGGAGTCACCAATGCCCACACGTTACACTAACTCATGGTTTCCAGCAGTGGACTAAATAGGAGCAGCCTCTATTCCGAAAGCAAAACAAAAATCAACAACTTACCTGGTATAAGAGTCTGTAGAAATTGCTCTAAATCTTGAATCAACTGGAGAGTATATGGGTTAGATCCAACATAAAGACATTTTCAAGTGAGGTCAGGGCTCCAGGACAACCAATCGCTGTTGCTGAAACATAGGCTGTGCTTCCATCATGGAGGGCTGTAATCACCAGGAATGCCACGGTGCTGTCATGAGCACAGGTCCCACGGGCTTGCCGAGCGGGGATACCCCAGCACCTCATATGTAGTGTTAATAGTTTGCTTGAGGACAGCCAGCAGCTAACTGAGCAGGAGGGAGCTTTGGTCCTTTTGGCCAAAGGTGGATTACATTACAGGGAGGAGTGAAAATCTGGAGCTATTTAGGTCTATGATTAAAATCTGCTATCAAGGTCAAACAACATATCCCAGCAACGAAACCCCGCTGTACAAGTAAGGAAGTGATTTCCACAAACACTGTTTCCAGGCTGATGCTCTGTAATGGATCTGTTGAAGGTGGAGAGAGAATCCGTTCAAAGAAAGCGCTGCTGCTAGCCGTTGATGGGGGGTGAATTTTATGACCTCTCACCCCTATCGGCTTCTCCCCCTGGGGGTAGAATTCTATTTCCCTAAGACACTGATGTCAAATTTGGATTGATTTGTTCTTCGTGAAAATGGGAGTGGAAGTGACTTGGGTGCCTCCAGACAGAATCGTAAGACACACTGCACAGTCCACCTTTTGTTTACCTCTGCCTTTGTGAACATCAAGGTTAAAAGAGAGACTCCCACAACACTGTTCCCCAGACAGCACGACACAGAGCAGATCCCCCGCCAACACTCGGTGGACGTGAACAATCTGGCCTGCTCCAGCTAAAACAGAGTAATTTGGAAGAAAACAATGGTAGGGTCGAAACTGACTCTGCTTAATCAACATGAGAAATTAAACATTTCTTCACTTCCTTGATGTGGAGCATCTGTGTTTCACCAACAGGCAACCAAAAGAGGGCTTATCCCTTCCTACATGTAAGAACAATATATTGGAACCTCTGTCAGTGGACCACCCAAGGGACTGTAGCAAACTGGTCAAGACACGGAGGTGGTCAATGCAAGGAACTAGGCCCACTGTACTGATATGTACATGTGGTACATGTCCCATCTATGGAAATTGGGTCAACTCAAGGAGGTGGTTAGCCAAGGAGGTTCTACCATATTGAATCGGTTGGTAAACTGTGATCTGCTTCGTACCATGTGATTCAGTGTGACTGCCCTTTCTTCTTATTGTTAAAGGATCTGTCATATAAAAGGCAGTCAAGTGGACTGACAGCAGGCCTACCACTGTGTAGTCACCTCTGAAACACACGCACACCAGAGTCCAAGCGGGTACGTAGTGAAATGTTCCAGAGTGATTGGTAGATTGGCAACGCTGTTGGCACCGAGCTGGCCTTGGCTCCCCCCTGCCCCACCTGCAGCTCCTTCGATTGGGAGATCTGCTCATTGGCTACTAGAAATGCAGCCTCATGTCTGAGTGACTTCACATCCTTAGAGGTTTTTAGAGTTGGTAAGGAGAGGCTCTGAGCAGCTGGGATCCAGGGAGAAAAACCAGCACAAGAGAAAACCAGAGAGTGGGGAGTGCAGGGGGAGAACCCAGTATGTGTAATGCTATTTCCAAAGAAACACGAGGCATTTGTAATGATTTCCTTGTGATTCTTTTTTTTTTTCAGGGAGAAATGTTCTATTAGAAAACAGGATAGGAAGAAAAAGTAACAAACTCATGTCATCATGGCTTTCCTGCTGTCGTGGGCTTAAAGAGTTAAAGTTAGCCCAGATGTGGAAGGACCCAGATGGGTGCATTCCGATGACTCGTAATGCTGGATAATAAAATGACCTAAGACTCTATTTAGAGGAGTCGAACAGCTACTCTCGGCTGTTTACAGACTTAGAAATATCACGATAAGCAAACGTAGGCAGTTCAAAGGGATGATAAAAAAAAAAAGCCCAAGTGGATAAATAACCAGCCCATGTTGTTGGCAAGTGCAGCGTGACTCCCCCGTCGCTAACATAAACCCAGATGACTTTCGCATTTGCTCAACTTTCGTCTTCAAGACAGGAAACAGCAACTGATCTTTATCAGAAACGTAGAATCTTCCACTCCCTCCTGCTGCACTGACATCAGGGGGGTGTCAGAGCGCAGCAGAAATGTCACTATCTTCTCAAAGCACATGCTGAAGGCCTGATAGGCCGGTGAAAGACAAGCTGGGCCTGGGCTTGGGCTTCGTGGATCGCCAGGACGGTGCGGCCAGGTTAGCTAGAAGGGGTGATCACAGAAGGAAAGGCCTGGGACTGCGTTTCCTGTGTCCTGCGCTCATCAATCCGTCATCTTCACAAACGCAAACATCCTCTCGGGTACATGGTTAGTATTTAACAATCAAATAAACCGGCCGGAAGAGCGACTGCTTCATACGTTAGAGTAGCCGCCAGTCCTACCTTCTGGACATACTATAACATAAAACTTTCACCAAGGATTGTGTATGAATTACACAATATTTTGCATCAGATAAAGTTTTAAGCATCTGAACTCTCTTTTCTCTATTTCCAGTAAAAATGGATTCAGTCGTGTTATTTTTTCCATTTATGGTGTCCATGTAAGCCTGTGTGCATCTAACCATCAATGTACCACTTCAAAAACCTATATACATTGGATACTACACCTTTATTATGAAACTAATTTATACCTTTTATATGAAAGCTATAACCAAATAGCCTAAGAATGTGGGGGGGGGG